>JASDQU010244324.1:186809-200882 GCA_032191745.1 Picea mariana
TATATATAATCTTCCCCAAAGTCTCGATCGAAAAATGGATCTCGTATGCTTGCAAAGAGCTTCTCTTCTATGCCTACTAAGCCTGTCTATTCACTTTATAGGTATCTTTACACCTAATATTCATTGCTTGAAGCTTATTTATGCTCATCACTGTATTGCAGATCTCTCTTCAACATCTTCTTCTATTGAAGTGGCTTCAAAGCCATCATATTCATTGCCTCCCTAATTGATTCCTCCTGTAGACGTGTAGCAGATGGTTTTAGCACAAAGAAAAGAATTGTTCAGAGATTGAAGAATATAGGGACCGTTAGGGTTTTTTTTCCCAGGTATGACTAAGGTTTTATTCTGTAAAATTAAGACTGTAAATTTAAAGAATATTAGTTGTTCTATATTAATTTTCAGCTACAGAGAATAAATATTTTTCAATAGCAGAAGATATTCAACAGGTTGCATTTTATTACCATAGATGCTTTTTTATTACCATAGATGCTTTAGAAATGCATTTTCTGACCATTGACGCTCCAAAATTCTGACTCTGGATGATTTTAGGGGGGATAAATTTTGAATTGCATTTTCTGACCATTGACGCTTCAAAATTCTGACTCTGGATGATTTTAGTGGATGATTTTAGGGGGATAAATTTTGATCATGAGATAATTTTCCATGATTTTTTCAAAAATGATTTTAGGGATAATTTTCCCTCGTGAGATAATTTTCTAATTTGAATATTTTTACAAAAATATTGCCACATTTATAGTTGACATATGAAAGATTAGTATAAAGGATGAAAGATTAGTATAAAGGATTAGGAAGATTAGTCAAGCTTTCTACATTTTAAAGTAAATTTCCATGTTTAAAATCATTTAATTTTCTAATTTGAATATTTTTACAAAAATATTGTCACATTTATAGTTGACATATGAAAGATTAGTATAAAGGATTAGGAAGATTAGTCAAGCTTTCTACATTTTAAAGTAAATTTCCATGTTTAAAATCATTTTAAAGTAAATTTCCATGTTTAAAATCATCTCTGATTCTTGACCCTGAAATTGTTGTAGATTACCACACACGTTCAGTGCCATGCATCACACTTTTATCCCTAAGCAGAACAAACCAGGGAGGCCTCTAATTTGAATATTTTTACAAAAATATTGCCACATTTATAGTTGACATATGAAAGATTAGTAAGATTAGTCAAGCTTTCTACATTTTAAAGTAAATTTCCATGTTTAAAATCATCTCTAACTCTTGAACCTGAAATTGTTGTAGATTACCACACACGTTCAGTCCCATGCATCACACTCTTATCCCTAAGCGGAACAAACCAGGGAGGCCTCGAACTTACGATAAAAAGGAGATACAGCAGATCCAAATTGTGCTATTGGGCACTTAACTTATTGAAGAACTTCAGCCTAAAAAGGAGAGTGAAGAGAAAAAACATTAAATGTTAATTAATTAATGTTATTTATAGAGATAGCATTACTTTACCTGAACTGATGTACACCTTAATGTAGATATCATTTAGGAAGTTTAGTAAGTTTCAAAGTAAAAATTTTGCCTATCTTCTCGCTATGCCTCTTGAAGAGGCCAAATAAGACCTCAAATTGAAAACTTAGGATAAAAAATAAAATTTGAGTTTGAAAATTGCATAAAACTTTCAAAATTTTGATTTAAAATAGTTTGTGGTGTTTTGATAAGAGTGCATATCTAATAAAATAGCTAAAAACTATTTACTAATAATCCCTTTAACCCAAAGGGAAAGGATTAATAATAAATTTTAATAAATATTCTCCGCCATACCTACAGCCCAAAGGAAAAGGACTAATAATAAATTTTAATAAATATTCTCAGCCATACCTTTAGCTTTCATATGGCAAGTGATTGTTTTTAAATTCAATCTCAACCATCTCTCACAATGAGAACAATAGTCTTTGTCATAGGTGATACGTACTAAAATGGTTAAGATAAGGAAAATAGGAAAAAGTTATAAAACATTAAATTTTATTAATTATATATATAAAATAATATTGAAAAATCATTTTATTTTGTTATTAATATTTTATTATTATAATTGATAAATAATGATCATTTTTCATTATATATTTATTGAATAAATTTCTATTATATTTAAAAAAATTATACTTATTTAAAAAGAAAAAAATAAAATAAAAAAATAATACAATAAAAAATAAAAAAACATAATCATACGATGTACTAGGTAAAATTCTCACTCAACTCAATTACTTAAAAAAATAAAAATAAAAAACATAATCATACGATGTACTAGGTAAAATTCTCACTGAACTCAATTACTTCAATAATATGATTAACTTCAAAAATGAAAAAAACACAATCATAGGATGTGTAAAACTTTCACTCAATTATTTAGTTAACTAATATGGTTAAATTTTGATGCATACATGTTTTCCAACTAAATATGACATGAGTTTCTTCCATGAGCTCTTCATTTGTATCATAATTTATAAATTTTGAAAAATATGACATGAGTTTAATAATCTCAATAATATTTGGTTTAAATGTATCCTTAAAAATATGAAATCTTCATCTTCTACAAATCTCATTTTCCAATTATCATAATTTTTTTCCATTTCCTAAATTTTCTTGTGATGTTTCACATAAGTTATGAAATCTCATTTTCCAACTATCATATTCTTTTTCCATTTCTTAGATTTTCTTGTGATGTTTCACATAAGTTTGAGAAACCTCTATGTTTGTATACCTTTGGGAAAAATATATTGATTAATTTTTAATCATGTATTTCAACTTCTGGCTATCTATCCATCTCCAATTCACTTAATTTATATTTATTTTTCTCTAAAAGAATTATTATTAAATTCAAAAAAATAATAATTTAAAATTTTATTAATAACAATTATTATTATGAATTTTTAATCCTTTGTTTAATTTATAAAAAAATAACATCTTTTACCCTTGAGAATTGTAACATTGTGGTTATTTCATTTGAAAAATAAAATATATCAATTTCTCTTTAGCCAAATTAATAAACTCCCTTTTTAAACCAACTAGAGTTAGAGTTAAATTTTAAAAGGTGTGGAGTTTCACCCTCTTTCTTCTTAATCTAATATGGCTATAAAGATGATATGAGAAGCCCCATCTTCCAACGCAGGACCTTATTCTTATTGATCAAAATTTATCATTACCCTCTTTGATATCACTAATAATCTATCCAAACTTTTGATTATACCCTCTTATATTGCTTTCAAGTTCATAAAATTTTGTATCGATTTGGTAGGTTACACATCACATAATCTATTTGGTATAAGAAATAATGACGCGAGGGATCCATCCTAGATCTATCTCTCCATTTCTCTAGTGTCCTGGGAAGATGTAATTCTTATGGTTAAGTACACTAGTTAAGTACAATATGATAGCGAAGCATAAAGTTGTACGGGTGGAGTGTTTAAAGAATTATTTTTTGGATGATAAATAACTTGTTGCAAAATGTTCATGTTGTTGATGTTTATGTTTATGGATACTCGTAATTTACTCATGATTATGGCATAAGGTTATCTTTCAAAATTATGAGTGTTTGTCATTAAGAGTGGAGAAAATTTTATGTGATGAGAGTGTTTTTCATTTGAAGAGAACAAATTTGACATGATGTCTATGTCTATATCTAATGTTTGATTATACGCAAGGTCTTAGTTTTATACATGTTTTATTATACATTATACATGAGCCCTTAGTTTTATACATTTTAATGTTTGGGAATTGTTTAGATTGGAGTCTGAATTGGGAAAGTTAGGATATGGGTTTATCCTGGAATAGGATGTGAAAGTCAATTGAAAATATTAGATGGAATAGGATGTGAAAGTCAATTGAAAATATTAGATGTTATGATTTATTTTTTTAATATATAAGAAATTTTCATTATGAAGTAAACCCAATGTCATCCACTATGTTTAATTAATGATAGAAAAATATAGCTAGGTTGCGACTATAGAATGATGATGCATTAAGTTGTGTTTCGTTTCCACATTAAATATTGTAGAGATCCATTAGTTTATTAATAGTAGATAATAACAAATTTGGTAACAAAATCATTCATGTGGGAATTACATAAAATATTGTGGAGATCCATTAGCTTATTAGTAGTATATGATAACAAATTTAGTAACAAAATTATTCATGCCATAAATACATAGAATGTATAAGTTTTACAGCCATGTTTTTAGGGGATGAGGATGGAAGTAATATATGGCAGTGGAAATTTGTTTGGAATATCAAGTCCCATTGAAGACTATGATATTTATGTGGCCAAAATAATTTTTCAATTTAGGAATGTTTATAAAGGGAGCCATCAAAATTCCTTTGGATATTTTTGTTCCATGAAAGAGTGATTATGAAATAATAACTCATTTGTGAATTCATTTTCCATATAGAAAGGCATTCTATGATAATTATTTTGATTTAAAAAATGATAAAGGAGGATATAATGGTATAAAGTACCATTATATAAGGAATTTGAAGTGGTTTTAACAATAATTAGTAAAGGATAATATGTATCTTTCCTATGTAAACTCTTGGTCTTTATGGCTTTCCATTAATACTAATTTATTCCAAGATAACAAGTTCTCGATGTATTTTATGTGGCTTATGATTTTATGTATATTTATTATGAAGGATGAAGGAAAATATGGAAGGGTAAGTACTTGTGGAAAATAGTTTAAACTAGAGATTAACAAGTACATGGAATGGGGTTATTTTTATGGTTCTTTCCAAGGTACCATAGGAATTTGTATAGGATGATAATCCTTTCTCACTAATAGTCAAAAAGTATTTTACAAACAAATATTAGATGATATAACTAATAATTAATTGGGTTGTGATAAATTCATATATTGTTTTATTGAGGATAGTTGAGCAAAGATATTTCATACAAATACAATTTTCTGTAAATCCAAATTTGGTACTTGATTCTATGAATGGAAAAAGTGTAATAAAAAACTTACTATAGTGTTCCATATATGACTAGCTAGAATTAGTAGAAACAAGGTTCCAAAAAAATTATTTACACATGTATATAGGGAATTCAATGTGTAGGAAAATGATTTGTACAAACAAATGTTATAAATGTATCCAAGTTCCATAATCACTATGAGGGGAAGAGTTAGAGACTTAATGCAAACAATTTGAGGATACTAATATGATGAATTGTCACTAATGATAGATATATTTTACCGTTGATACTTATCCTTTATATTTTTTATCTTTTTCGACTATTTCACTAATATTATTATTATTATTTTTAATATAAATATGATCATTTGATATTTACTCAATTTTCTCTATTGGTTGAAAGTATAAAGAGTATTATAGAGAAGCATCAATGTCAATCTATCTTCTTCACTTTTTGTTATAGTGACACAATTTTTAGATACTCAACATTATGTAAATGTCTAAGATTAATTTCATTATTTGAAATTGACTCACTTCCCTCATTGATTGAAGGTCTATAGAGTATTATTGAGAAGGATTAATGTGAATCCATATTCTTACATAGATAGAATAATTTAGAAGTATATTTCAAGAACTGGATGAATAATATGAATTGAATAGAAATAATGTAACAATGTTGAATAATGAAAAATGTGAATAATAAGAATGTAATCAATTACACATAGTTTAAGTTGAGATCAATATCAATATATATTCTTCTACGTTTTTTATAGTCATACCTACTAGTTTTTCCATCGTTTCATATCAATCATATGAAAAGGGAGGCTGAAATCATAGGCCATCCAAATATTTAACTCTATATATTGCAATAAATCTCATGCCTTCTCTTGCTTGCTTCCCACTATTAGTAGTAGTTTTCTCTAACATCAATCATTGTGACTTATGGACTGTTAAGCCCTAAACAAGTTTCAAAGGAAGCTAGTTTTTATTATTTCTTTCAATAGGTGTAATAAGAATGGATCGAAATAATGATATTTCTACAACACTTAATCATTGTTCATTGCATTATAATTGAAATCAATGCACCATAATATTTTTCATTATGTCATCGAGATCATTCCAACTACTTGATTGATCTAAATGATTTTTCATTCTATCATCATTAAAATTAATGTACCTTATTTTTTTGTAATGGGTTATCACTAAAATCAATGCAACTACTTTATTTCACTAAATGAATTTTCACTATATCATCAATAAAATCAATACACATTATTGTTTTGCATTAGTTCATCACTAAAACCAATGTAACTACTACCTTTAAATAAAGTTTCAACGTATTATCTCTAAAATAAATATATCATTTTGTATTTCTTTATATCGTTGTTGAAATCAATAAACCTATTAATTATATTGTTGCTGAAACTATTGCAACTCTATGACTATTTTAGATAATTTTTCATTGTACCATCACTTAAATCAATAATAAGTTATATCATTGTTGAAATAATTGCAATTAAGTTACTAACTTATGTCAATTCTCATTATACCATCACTTAAATCAATACAAGTTATCTTTTTGAATTATACCATTACCCAAATCAATGTAAGTATTTTTTATATCATTATTAAAATTAATATAACTATTTATTATATTGTTGTTGAAATCATTGCAATTAAGTGACTACTTTAAAATAATAAAATATAGAAAATTATTTAATATATAAAATTCGTATTATTAAAACATAAATATAAATTTTTATTTTTAGTATTTTTTAAATCATTCTAATTAATTCATAGTTAAAATATGCAACCACTTGCTTGTTTTAAATAATTTTTCATTATATTATTAATATATATATATATATATATATATATATATATATATATATATATATATATATATATATATATATATATAAACAAACCCTAAATGAAAAACTAAAGGTGAATATTTGTAGTGTAAAGTAAAGTAGAATGTTGCATCTATAATATAAATATTGCACAAACATCAATATTGTGAATATTTATGTTTATAAAGGTTTTCACCAATTAAAAACTAATTTAGATTTTATGATGAAATAGTTATATTTTCTTTTAAATAGTATAAATCATGGTTATTTGTAGTGAAAAATTTATAAAAAAATTGATATGGATTGTAAGTTCTTATTATACATCATGTTAAGTTAAAGTGTTGAGTTGTTTTCAATAGCTTAGTAGTGAGGTATTAATGTTATGTTATATAACATTATATTAAAAAATTATATTAAAAAAATTAAAGTTATCTCAATTAAAAACAAAATAATTATTTCCTACATTATTTTTCTTATTATTATTTTGTTTTTAATTGAGTTAATTTTAATTTTTTTAATATAATGTTATGTAACATAACACTAATACCTCACTACTAAGCTATTGAAAACAACTCAACATTCTAACTTAACATGATGTATAATAAGAACTACTTACAATCCATATCAAATTTTTTGATAAATTTTTCAGTACAACTAATGTGCTCAAAACCATGTTTATTGATGCCTTATGCATATTCATAATGCAATCTTTTTGTTTTTTAAAATTGTGCTCTTCACATTCTTCTCACGCACCTAGCAAACCAATCAAATATTCTAATTTTTTGATAATTTTTTCACTATAGTTAATGTGCTCAAAACCATGTTTATTGATGCCTTATGCATATTCATAATGCAACCTTTTTGTTTTTTTTAAATTGTGCTCTTCACATTCTTCTCACGCACCTAGCAAACCAATCAAATATTCTAATTTTTTGATAAATTTTTCACTACAGTTAATATGCTCAAAACCATGTTTATTGATGCCTTATGCATATTCATAATGCAATCTTTTTGGTTTTTTAAAATTGTGCTCTTCACATTCTTCTCACGCAGCTAGCAAACCAATCAAATATTCTACCTACAGAAACCATGATTTTGGTCATATACATATTTATAATTGTCACAAAAGGATGAGTCAAATCGATGCCCTCATTTTGTTACTAAAACTTGAATACCATTCTTTCCTCATGTCACACTCAACATGACCATGTGATGTAAACTTGGTTTGCATATCCACTTACACATCTTTCCTTGCCGAAAGTGAAACTTATATCACCATGTGCCATTCCTTAAAATTCGTTTGCATATCCACTTATAACCAAGAACGTGTTTCCTTGTGGAAAGTGGAATTTATATCATCATGTGCAATTCCTTAATATTAATACGATTTTGTGATGAGTAGCAAAATAATCATGAAGAGTACTAGAAATAAAGCCTAAGTTAAGTGACTGTGATAAGTATCAAAATAATCATGAAAACTACTAGAAATAAGGTTGCGTGGCAGTGTAGTCCCTGTCAAGTAGGTTACAAGGTAAATTGTGGAAAATGAGGTTGAATTGTAAATGATAGAAGTGTTCAGTGCATATCACGGAAATGTTGTGTGAAACATGTATATCACGGAACATGGGGCACAAAATTTCGTTAGCGCTATGGTGCGACCCCACAGAGAGATAATTGGTTAAGTGTGTCGAGTTGAAGTGGGATAGGAAAAAGTAGTAGAGGTAGATGGAAACTGCAGCGAAGATATGGCAAGCAACATGAAGCACAGGTGGTATCCATGCAGTAAATGATGTGTTGCATGTAGAGCACAATTTATTTTTTTATTGTATTTAACAAAATACAATTTGTGCATAGTGGAAGAAAATTTTTGGAAATTTAAATGCATTTGTCAGATAGACTATGAAAGATAAAAATGTATGAGGACATAAATTTAAAAGGAGAAAGGAAAAAAGTTTTATTTGAAATATCTCAAAAAATAAAAGTTTGTTACATATTACTGGAAATTTTGAAATATATCAAAAAGTAAAAGTATGTTACATATTACTAGAAATGTCAATGTGTTTGTCATATAGATTGGGATTGGAGCTCTCGCAGACCATAGGAGAAATATGCATAAGAAACACGACTGTAGAAAGAAGATAGAGTGAAATACCTGCAAAAAAATAAATTGAAAGGTATAAGTGTTTGGCTACACATTTCTATTTTAAAAAGTGGAATAATTGGGTTGATAAACAAAGCAGGATGCGATTAGTAGACTTACAGTGATGGTACATATGAGCTCTTTTGCTATTTTCTTACAATTTTCATTTCATTGATGTCGCCGAAAAGTGTTGGAATCATGGCAACTGCCTGTTGCCTTTTGTCGGTGGCCTGCCTCAATTCTCTTTCGAGCCATTCTTCAATGTAGCTTCTCATTGCAGTGATGTTAATCTCATTCTTGATTTTCATTTTGAAAACATCGTTTTCTAATTCTCGGAAGTCGATAAAAAGATTACACAGAGTTTGATGAATTTCCTCATTCTGTACTGAACAGTTGACTAGCCAGTCGTCGACGTGAGCTTGATCATATTAAATGATGATGTAAAAATTTTCCAAAGACAATGCCTTAAACATATCGACCTCTTTATCAAACTTTTTCTTAATTAAAGGAAATGAGTTTTATGATTAAGTTGGGGCCTTAGAATTCATTGGTCTTTCCGACTAATTTTATTCTTGATAACCTTGTGAATAATTTATCTTTCTTTGATATGGCTTGTTCACATGACTGAACAATGAGATACAGGTTCTTCACTTTTTCTTTCCATCATGCATTTAATTGATGGATCCGGTTTTTGGATGGAATATCTTGTTGTCTTCATTTTGTTTATGTCATATTGTTGACAATGGTTCCAAAAGGAAGGACCATGTTTAATTAGAAATGTTCTTCATCTTTTAGCTCCACCTGCAAATGTTTGAGCAAACTGTGTGCCCTGGTTCTAAGGGAAGTGATGGTTTGTGATGTTTTCCATGTCTTAGTAACCAGTTCAATTCTTTTCTTCATACTATTCTCCACATATCCTCTACAGTATGTGAGGAGGCTGGAGGATCCTTTTAAGTTTGTTGTAGGGGTGGCAAGCATGGCTATTGCCAAAGGATTGGCAAGAAATGGCACATGAATTAAAGCCTCTTCCAATTCCTTGACCCGGTCCTTCAGTCTGGCATTCTCGACCTCGATACCTCCAATGGAATCATGAAGTGCATCTCTTCTCGCCTTGTGAAGTTGAAAGATTTGGGACAGCCACATGTTGGCAAGGTCAACCTCTGAACGTGATTTTCCTTTCTTATTTTTTACATCTTTTTTCTCAATTATAAATTTTTTGGAACATGAAGGATTCACCTTTGTCAAAAAATTTGGTATCGGATATGTCCATTGGACATCTATGTTGGATGTTATCTCCAGGTTGATCAAGGTAGTAGATCTTGCTATCCAGATCAGTGTCAAGTTCCATGTTCTCACTCTGAATTTGTGGCTCTTCCGCTTGTCCCACATTTTTTTTTCTCTTCTTGTCTACTGGAAGCCTATGAGAACTATCAATTTTAGAGTGAGGAGGGTCGTTATCTCCTCCTCCGTTTGAAGAATTCTAAGTTTCTTTGTTGTTTTGGTGGGTCGTTGGAGTGATGGTCTAGGATGTCGTACTTTTTGGAGTGTTATTCGCCAATTGAACACTCTTGTCACTAGGGCGTTTCATGTGTTTACTATACAATATAGTGCTACTTTGCAGTGTGTCTAGGTCACCAGCATCAGAAGCAGGAGCATTGTCTCCAGTGTCTCTGTTTTTGAACATGTATTTTTTGAAAAAACAATCGTCGACGCCAAGTGTTTGTAAATGTTGTCGAAAAATATTATCGGGGTTGAACCCTCTTATGATTTCAACATATATTAGGTTGAAGTTGCTAGAATGCACTGTGAATTTGTCAATTTTGTTGACGTTTTTCAGCAAGAACTTCCCAACTTTCCAAGGCAAAGGAATGAACTGTTTTTTTCTCTTATTTTGCAATAGATGCAACTAGTAGTTGTATTGTCGTGTTACTTTTGCAACAAACATTCTGTCTATAATGTGACATGGAAAGAGAGTAGGTTTTTCCATGGAGCCAAAAATTCTTATCACAGTGTAATTATCCAAATGTTCAAGTGTCCCCTTGGTGTAGAAAAAACTGGTTTCATGTTCAGATATGCATGGAGCATCTTCTCCTAATAGAAAAACTTTGAAATAGAGATGAAGCCGTTAAAAACCTCATAAAAATAGTGGTAAATATTGTGCTTCCTCAAGGCCTGGTACCAGAACATTACTGGGTCAAATTCCTAGTTGACATTCTTGGACTGAGACAGTTCTGGAAACTGACAGCAATGTGCTATCACAAAAACTAAGTAGGACGACATATAAAATATGTTTTCCCTTTTCAAGTTTGATAATTGGGAACAAATTTCATGGGAAATTAACTTGCCCCAATAAAAAAATGGCTTGTTCATTCACTATGAAATAAAAGATATAAAGAAGCATCCCAGAAATAGTTGTTGTGGGCTCCTGTCCCATTATTCTTGTAAACATCTAGGCAATTTCGCGAATGAATTTCTAAATGAACTAAACTGCAAGCTTGTGATATCTTTAGTAACTAGAATCGGGTCTTACAATAAATGGGGCAAAAGGTCCAACTTGTTATTATGCTTTGCTAGGAACTATTTTCAATCTTCTCCTTTGAACGTCAATGTTGGCTCCAACAAGCTTAACATATGGCGGAAGACCCGAGGTGACAAAGAAACAGAAGCGTTGTCCCACAGTGGAATAATTCTTTTGTTTGAAATAAATTTATCGGTGCACCAAGAGACCAGGTCCTTACAGTAAAAAACCTTAGGGACATAGCCTGCATGAGCAGTCCCAAAGGTCCAAATTACTTGGTTCTTTGCGAGAGGGGTTGAATAATAAGAATATGCCCTAGACCACTAGAGGTTATGGTCCTTGCACCCGAAGATGTTCATTGTATCTCCACAAAAATACTATCAAGTTGATGCCATAGTTTTATGAGAACGTTGGTTTTCTCCAGACGATGGTTGAAATGAGCACTTAGAGCCGATAATGTAACTCTCTGCTAAATCTTGGTTAAATGCTTATGAATGGGAAAGCTCTTCGAGCCTTTCGTTGATTAATGGAAATCTGTATGGGTGGTGCATGATGAACTGTTAGTAGTAAATCTTACTTATTGCATATTTAGAAATGCGAAGGTGGCAGGTACATAGAAGAGAAATTAAGGATTGGAGGTTTCATGAATGTGCCAAGCCGACAATGTGCGAACGACATTTCATGATTTTGAAATCAATAATCGGAAGGGATAATATAACCCCCCACAAATCTTGGTTTAATGTGTATTAATAGGAAGTATCCTCAAGCCTTTCACTCATCAATGACAATCTATACAGTTCTTGCATGATGAGATGTTAGAATTAAACGTTAGTAATTGCATATTTAGAAACAAGATATCTATATATATAAACAATTTTTTTTCTTTTATTGTAGATAAGTGTGAAGGTCATAGGGACAAGGCAGAGCAAGGAACGAATGGAAAGGTCTCAAAAGTGGTTGGACGAGATTCGAAATAGGATTATGAGGATAGTGGGGAGAGGCGAGTGTTCCACGGTCAAATTTTATGTATCAAAATTTTTTACTGCAAAACATGTAAAATGGAAGAGAGCATGATGGGGCAGTTCAGTGGCCAGTTTGTATATTTTTGGAATTCCAGGAAAGTTGCTAAGTATGGAATAGAGAAATGGTTGGGCAGACTCATTCTCGGAAGTGAGGATTGAATTTTTCATGAACTAACCAACCCGACGATGTGCAAATGAAATTCCATGATGTTTGAAATTAACGCTTGTTAATTGCATGCCTAAAAATAAGATCTTTTATTTAATTAATAATTTCTAATTGCAAAAGGGTGCAGGAATAGAAAACAATGACTAGGACCTGGATGTTTCTTGAACCTGCCAAACTGAGGATCCGTGAAGTAAATTCAAAGAAATGATGAAGTATGGAAAGAAGACAGACAATATTCAAAATGGGGTGACAATCGTTCAACAGAATATGTGAGGACTCGATGGTTAAATTGTATTTCTCGGAAGTTTTTAGTGCAAAATGTGTACCACAGAAGAGGTCATGATAGGTAGAATATAATACAGAAGACGATATGATCTGAGTCTGGTTGTAAATTTGTATATCACGGAAGTGATGATACTATTTGCATGTCATGGAACAATAGAGGTCTAATCTAGAGCTCTCCTACCAGGAATCCATGGTCAGAGAAGTGTTTGGGTATGGAATGGGGAAGTGGTCGGTCGGTGTCCCGATATAGGATCAAGAGTGCAAACATGAACCTACATGTCCGCCCATGCACATAGACAAATGTTTTCGAAAAAATGAATAAGTGACGAGAAATATAAAGTTCAAGGAAGAGAGAAACGAATATTTTTCTAAGTATAGACGATTAAAAATCAGGGCCAATATATGCACATCTATAACAGACATCCCATTTTCCTACCAAGATATATACTTGGAAAGAAGTGCAAAGGTGGTAGGCACAGAAAACAGTGACTAGGAATATGATCTGTGAGTTTACTTAGTTCTTGGTTGTATGCTTCATCTGTCAATTTGTATATAACGGAACTCCGAGTCATTTTTTTATCCAGCCAACCCACAAGTTCGTCTGTCAATTTGTATAGTGCGTAACTCTAGGTGTTGTTCGCAGGACATAGAACTATAGAGGAAATGATTTTCCTTTTAATATAAATTTTGTGACGAAAATGTAGTATGTGGCTCATTTTAGCACTTTTCCATCCGTAAAGATTGGAAATATTGAGCTCACCAGCCCTGGAGCTTGTGTGTCAATATGTATATCGCGGAGCTCTGAATGTTGTTTGAAGGTGATGGAAAAATAGAAGTGCAATGTTCATCCAGCCAGTGCATAAGTCCGCCTATCAATTTGTATATCACAAAAATTTGGGCGCTATTTGTACGACATAAAACAATAGAGAGCCAATTTAGACAAAGGGGAAGCGCTCAGTCGAAACACGTGAATCCGCCAACCCGCACAGCAAGGCATTTTCGGAAAAAAAAATGATTAAGTAACCAGGAAGAGAAACTACAGGGGATAAAAGAGTGGGAAAATAGAAAGGTGGAGGGCAGTTTTCGTAAGCACGAATTGGCTTCAAACAAACCCCATTGTTTCAAAACTATCATTTTCTACTAATTGT
>JASDQU010244324.1:200997-213720 GCA_032191745.1 Picea mariana
TGCAACGTGTGGGTGTTGATACATTCTTCCATGACTCTAACATATTAACTTAAGTATCAAAATTCATTTTCTACTAATTCTTAAAAAATGCTTTGTTGAAGATTAGATTTTATTGGAATGTGTGGGTGTAAGTGTGTGTTGGGTACATTCTTTCATGACTGTAACATACGAACTTAAGTATTAAACTTCTTGCATTATGGGTTGTTAGCATTAAAAATTAATAATTTCATGTCGGAAAAAAAAATATTAAGTAATTACGAAGAGAAACTACAAGGGACAAAAGAGTGGGAAAATAGAAAGGGGGAGGGCAATTTTTGTAAGCGTGTATTGGTTTCAAACAAGCCCCATTGCTGCAAAACCATTCTTTTCTACTAATTTTCAGCAAATGCTTTGTTGAAGATTAGATTTTATTGCAACGTGTGGGTGTTGATACATTCTTCCATGACTGTAACATATTAACTTAAGTATTAAACTTGATTTTCTATTAACCGTTAGCAAATGCTTTGTTGAAGATTAGATTTTATTGGAACATGTGGATGCAAGTGTGTTTTTGATACATTCTTCCATGACTATAACATATTAAATTAAGTATTAAACTTCTTTCAGTATGGGTTGTTAGCATTAAAACTTAATACTTGCATGTCTAGAAACAAGAATGATGATTTTGCTACAACATTGTACTTTGGTATTGCTATGTTCTATCTGCATTGTGAATAGAATTGAACATTGGTTTGAAACTGTGTGTAATCCATTTTTTGTTTGCATAAAAGCATGGTTGATTGACACAGTACACTCTCATATAATTGTTAGATGTTCCATCTCAGAACAAATTACATAAGTAAATACAATATTGAAGAACTACGAGACCACTGAACCATGCCAATGAGAACATGCGTTAAATCTAGAAAAGAAGAAGTGATGAATACTTGAAGGAATTTTTTTTTACGAGAAAATCCATTTTAAAAAAAAATAAGAAAAACACCGAGTATTGTACATCTATCCTTAGAAATTGGACCGAGTTATTCAGGCCAAAACATTGAATGTATCTGTCACAAACAAAAGCATGGGATCCACAGTATGCAGGATCCTTGTAGTTTTCTCCTCGATGAATCATCATGTGGGAAAATTGATAGTTTTGATAATCTTCCCGTGAGGAAGAAGATGAAAAATTTTGTAGGGCAGAATAGCCCTTAACTGAAATTTAGGACACAGCTAGAAATGGCCTCTGCCAGTGGAAGAGACTTTAGGGACACAAGTTGCACATGCAATTCCAGAGGCCCAAATTAGTCCATTCTGGGTGGAAGGAGATGACTAGTAGAAATTTTCCTTGTACCAGTGAGAGTTATGGTGTTCATTCCCAAATATGTTAATTTTATATCCAGAGAACAAGATAGTACTCCCGCAAGTGAATATTTTTTTGCCTTGATATATATCTTTGTGAGCATCAACATATCATTTCTTTACAGTGAAAGTATTCTTCCGAGAACAGACTAATTTGGACCTCTGGAATTTGTAATATCGAGATGCAAAGTGATTGTTAGGTTCATCCTCGATTTATTTTTTGAAACTCATTTTCGTGTTGTCAGGACCTCCATCACTGAGCCGAGGATTATACATGTTATGGTTGATTTCAATTTGGGTGCAAGAGTGGGAACAGTTTTCAATTTCCATCATCCATTGCCATATCATCACCCATCATATCATCTTCTTCTGGCTCAGAATTAATGACATCAACCTCTGTGCTAGGTATCAATGCAATTAGGCAAATTCTCTGAGCAGGTAGGGTTGCCTTGGAATTATTTGGCTTGAAATATATCTCTCGGTGTACCAAGGCACCATCTCCTTTTTTGCTGCTGGGCGGAGGGAGATGAGTAGTAAGAATATGCCCTTGAATACTGGAACCTATGGCCATTATGTCAGAATGTGTTTACTATATCTAGACAGAACTGTTGCCACAAGTTAACGAGAATTTCCATTTTCTCCAGACGATGTTTGAAATTAAAATTGGGGAGGGATAATATAACCCTCCACCAATTATGGCTTTATGCGTATCAATGGAGTATATCCTTGAGCCTTTTGTTGATCAATGAAAATTTGTAGGGTTTGTGTGGAATGAGTTGTTATCATTTAATCTCACTAATTGCATATTTAGAAAAAAGTGCGAAGGTAGCGGCGACGACGAAGAGAGATTCAGAATTAGAGATTTCTTAAAGGCGCTAAACCATCAGCACACGAAACAGATTGCATCATGTTTGAAATGAATACTTGGAAAGGATAACACTCTTCTCTGCAAATCTCAGTTTAATTCATAGTAATGAAAAATCTTCTCCGACCTTCCGGACATTAGTGAAAATCTTAATGGTTCCTGTAGGATGAACTACTAGCATTAAAGATTAATTATTGCATATCTAGACATAAGTACGAAGGTAGCGGTGATGGTGAATTGCAACCAAGAATTGTACATTTCGTCCACCCTCCAACCCGCGAAACAGATTCCAAGAAATGCCCAAGTATGGAAAGTGGTCGAGTGGGTTACAAAAGAAAATAGGACAAAAGATATACCTAGGAGACGTGAGGGGCTGATGGTCATATTTCATCTGAGTGACATATATCGGCCGTCAATTTGTATGTCACAGAATTTCGGGTGTTGTTTGTGGATAGGGGAATAGTGGAAGTACAATGTTTAGAGGGAAATTTCTATATTGTTGAACTTCGAGTTCTGTATATAAAAGCATGAGACATTCTAAAAAAGGACCAAGTAAACAAAAAGTGAAAGAATGCGAGATGAAGGGGAATTTGTTTTCTACTTTGTAAGTCACAGAAGTTCGAGTGGTATTTGCAAGTGGTGAAACAATGGAAATGCAATGTTGAACTCGCCTATGCAGGAACCCGTGATTCAAAAAGTTTTTTCAATATGAAAGGGGGAAGCGGTCGCTCGGGCTGGTGATATAAAAGTAATGATGGAAATTTGAAGACATGAATTCATAAAGAAGGGGAAATCAGAGGGAAAAGAGACAGAGGATGACAACTTTCAGAAGCGGGAATTGGTCATAATAATAACTATAGAGTGAATTAAAGAGGTTAAGAGGTTCTTCAATCAAGGAATTGATACAATGAGAGATGTTTATAGTTTCTAGGATCTGTTTGTATAAGAGAAGCATAAAAAAGTTACAAGAAAATCATTTTTTGGATGTTTATGTAAATTTTTTGTACTGCTAGGTTCACAACAAGTATAACAACGACAAATTTGAATTTTAGTGTCCTCTCGTTCATATGATTGTTCCATCAGAATCCACATAGTATATATTCTTTTATTGCAATTTGTTTGCTAATTTGTGGATCGCGGAAGCCAGGTTGTTGTTGCAGGTGGCGAAAAAATGGAAACACAATATTGAACCTGCTTATCCGGTAACTCATCTATTCAGAAAACCGTGCCAAAAATTTTGTACAATATGAAACAGGAAAGTGGTCGGTCGGGCTGGTGATATAAAAGTAAGTGAAATCGAAAGACGTGAATACGCCAACTTCCGCACCTAGAAATTTTCCGAAAAATGAGTAATACATACTAAATATGTACTATAAAGTATGAACATGATATTTTATAGATCATGTACAGATCTCACATTCCATACTTATCCACTTTTTGGATCGTGGGTTCTCGGGCTGGCAGGCTCAAAATTGGGCGTCTATTGTTCCATGGCGTACAAATGGCACTGATAATTGCACAATATACAAATTGACAAGCAGACCTATGGGCTGGGTGGGTCAAAATTTCACTCTTAATTGTTTCGTGTCATACAAAAAACACTCGGAGTTTTGTAATATACAAATTGACAAACAGACTCCAGGGCTAGCAGCCTCAAGATTGCGATTTTTTATGGATGGTAACCCCTATCCAACTATCTAACATTATATAAAAACATTATTTTCAATACTAAATTATTAAAATTAAATATTGATATTGTACAATTAAATTAGACAAAAAAATTTGTACAATATGGAAAGGGGAAGGAGTCAGTTGGGCTGGTGATATAAAAGTAAGTGAAATCTAAAAGCGTGAATCTGCCAACTTCCGCACCCAAATTTTATCCAAAAAATGAGTAATACATATTTCTATAATGTAAGGACATGAGATTTTATAGAGCATGTACGAATCCTGCATTCCATACTTAGCCACTTTTTGGATCGCGGTTTCTCAGGCTGGCAGGCTCAAAATTGGGCCTCAATTTCTATGTGGCCTACAAATAGCACCCAGAATTCTGTGATATACAAATTGACAAGAGAACCTGCGTGTTGGCTGCCTCAACATTTCACTCCTATTGTTCTGTGTCCTCCAAACAACACTCATAGTTCTGCGATATACAAATTGACAAACAGACTCCAGGGTTGTCGACCTCAAGATTGTGATTTTTTATGAATGGTAATCCTTATCAACTATCTAACATTATCTAAAAACATTATTTTCAATACTAAATTATTAATATTAAATATTGATATTGTACAATTTAATTAGACAAAAAAGTTTGTACAATATGACATGAGGAAGTGGTCGGTTGGGCTGGTCATATAAAATTAATTGAAATCTAAAGACGTGAATCCACCAACTTCTGCACTAAGAAATTTTTCGAAAAAAATGAGTAATATATACTTAATATGTACTTTTATAAGGTATGGACATGCGCTTTTATAGAGCATGTGTGGATCTCGCATTCCATACTTAACCACTTTTCGGATCGTGGGTTGCCAGGATGGCGGGCCCAAAATTGGGCATCTATTGTTCTGTGTGCTACAAATAGCACCTGAGAGTTCCGCGATATACATATGGACAGGCGGACTTGCGGGTTGGATGACTCAACATTTCACGTCTATTGTTTTGTGTCCTCCAAACAACACTCGGAGTTCCACGATATACAAATTGAAAGACAGACTCTAGGACTGGCGTGCTCAAGATTGTGAATGTTTAGGGATGGTAATCCCTATCAACTATATAACACTACCTAAAAGCATTATTTTCAATACTAAAGTATTAATATTAAATATTGATATTGTACAATTTAATTACATAAAATTATTAAAGGATGTTAAATATCTTATTTAAAATAAAAAATCGTGTATTCGGAAACTTGCATTCCAAATATTTTGTATAATATGAAACACAGAAGAGGTCGATAGGGATGGTGATAAAAAAGTGGGTGGAAATCTGAAAACATGTATCTGCCAAGTTCCACAACTAGAAGTTTTCGGAGAAACAAATAATACATACTAAATATGTACTTTTATAAAGTATGGGCATGAGATTTTATAGAGCATGTGAGGATCCCTCACTCCATACTTAGAAACTTTTTGGATCGCGGGTTCTTGCGCTGGAGGGCTCAAAATTGGGCCTTTGTTGTTCCGTGCCCTACAAATAGCACCTAGATTTTCGTGATATGCAAATTGACAAGAGGACTTGCTGGCTATTTGAATATTAAGGGACTCATGTTGATATGATAGCACAATTGGTCTTTGGCCAGTTTATATTCGTTTATTAAAATATGAAATGGGGAAGCGGTCTATCGGGCTAGTGAGATAAAGGTAAGGGAAATCTGAAGACATGAATCCACCAACTTCTGGACCTAGAAATGTTCCAAAAAATGAGCAATACATACTAAGTCTGTACTCTTATAAGTATGGGCATGAGATTTTTATAGAGCATGTACGGATCTTGCATTGCATACGTGGCCACTTTTTGGATCGCAAGTTCTCGGTATGGCAGGCTCAAAATTGGGCCTCTATTGCTCTGTATCCTACAAATGACACCCAGAGTTCCGTGATATACAAATTGACAGGTGGAATTGCGGATTGTCTAGCTCAACATTGAACTTCTATTGTTCTGTGTCTTCCAAAGAACACTTAGAGGAAATGAGTAATACATACTAAATATGTACTTTTATAAACTATGGACATGAGATTTTATAGAGCATGTATGGATCCCTCATTCCATACTTCACCACTTTTTGGATCACGGGTTCTCGGGTTGGCAGGCTCAAAATTGGGCCCCTTTTGTTTCGTTCCCTACAAACAACACCGAGAGTTCCGCAATATACAAATTGACTAGTGGATTTGCGGGTTGGTTGGCTGAACATTGGATTTTTGTTGTTTTGTTTCCTCCAAGCAGCAGTTGGAATTCCGCGATCTACAAATTTCCAGATGGACTCTAGGACTGGTGGGCTCAATATTTCCATTGTTTCCGCCTGTCCATTCGTACTATGCCTAATCCATACCACGCTATCTGACTGACCTACGCCCTGATCTCTATACACATAATTTCTAAGATTAGCCTAAGCGGGACCTATGATGTTCACTATAAAGCACTGATCAATTGCTACGTCATCGCTACGTCGTTATCACTACAATCGCTATCTAATCGTTACGTTATCACTACATCGTTACCTAACCAAGTGCATGTACCTACTGACCTACCTATGCTTCATTCATTCCGATCTTGGCAATCCTTGGCAATCCTTTACTGATGGTCATCCCTATAAACTATCTAACATTATCAAAAAACATGATTTTCAAATAATATATTATTAATATTAAATATTGATATTGTACAATTCAGTTACATAAATTTAGTTACATAAATTATCAATATTGAGCCCACCTATCCGGTAACTCACTTATCTGAAAAACCACGAGCAAAAAAGTTTGTACAATATGAAATGGGAAAGCGGTCGGTCAGGCTAGTGAAATAAAGGCAAGTGAAATCTGAAGACGTGAATCCGCCAACTTTAGTACCTAGAAATTTTTCAAAAAATGAGTAATACATACTAAATATGTACTTCTATAAAGTATGGACATGAGATTTTATAGAGCATGTACGGATCCCACATTCCATACTTAGCCACTTTTTCGATCACGGATTCTCGGGTTGGCGGGCTCAAAATTGGGCCTCTATTGTTCTGTGCCCTAAAGATAGCACCCAAAATTTCGCGATACACAAATTGACAAGAGGACTTGCGGGATGGCTGGCTCAACATTGCACTTCTATTGTTTTGTATCCTCCAAACAACACTAGGAGTTCCACAATATACAAATTGAAAGGTCAATTATTAATATTAAATATTGATATGGTATAATTTAATTACATAAAATTATCAAAGGATGTTAAATCACTTATTTAAAAAAAACGAAGGAAAGAAAACAATGTTTTTTAAAATTCTATCACCGCAAGCATAACAACGACCAGTTGAATTTTAAGGGCCTCTTGTTGATATGATAGGATAGCACAATTGGACTTCATACAGTATATATTCGTTGATTTCAAATTATTCCAGGAAATTAATTTTACCCAATTCATTGATCAAGGAAAAATTCTAAAACAAGCCACACATTACATTTGTGTCACAATGCCATACAAATTATCAGGTGGGTTTGCGGGCTAGATGGATAAAAAATTGAAATTTTATTGATTTATGTCCTCCAAATAACACTCAAAGTTCTGCGATATACAAATTGACAGACGAAGCATACAATGAAGAACAAACAAAACTCCAAGAAGGCCTCAAGCAAGTTCCCACAAGGTTCCATAAAGCAGGACACATCGACCTTTGCATCAAACAATTTGATATACAAAGAAAATACCTGGCGACATTCGTTTTATCTTACATATGATATATGTTCCGAGTAGAAAATAACTGGGGCCATCGGATATATGGGGTTATTTTCAATGCTTTCCACTCTTCGATCAAACAATATTATGCAAATGCAATCTCAAGGACTCGAGTCTGACGAACATTCATATGGATGTTGAAGAAATATTACAGAGACACATGAAATATTTTTGTTTCCTGCCAAAGTTTGATATGTATTTTTTTTTCCTTCTTCAGCCGATATGCAAAATTGCATTGTCCTCATTTAAGGTAAATTTGTTTTGTATCTGAAAGTCGTGCAACATATAGACACTGCTTGCCTTTTTCTGTAGATATGTTTCATATGACAATTCTGCCAACCTAGGAAGCACATTTTGTAACAGAGATTGCCTAACTGTACAATGCACGGTTGTGTTTCCCATGGTTTGGATGAAAACATTGAGGCAATGTC
Organism: Picea mariana; assembly: GCA_032191745.1. Taxonomy (NCBI): domain Eukaryota; kingdom Viridiplantae; phylum Streptophyta; class Pinopsida; order Pinales; family Pinaceae; genus Picea; species Picea mariana. The sequence continues at coordinate 209,083 of JASDQU010244324.1, forward strand.
CATATATATATGGAAATGTTTCATCGCATCATAGACAATCAATTGTATCGTCACTTATAAAAGCAGAGGCAGAAGCAAGAGAGTTTCATTTTGTAGATATAGGTTCAAAGGGGGTCCAAAATGCATTCGCTGCAACCAAAACACCTTCAACCTGGGAACATGAGCATAGGAATTAATACATTGAACAATATAATACATAACTGCATCCCCACTGCCCCCTTGAAAAAAATAAAATAAAATAAAACAAGCCGCATAAATTTGGTGAAGGTTATTTGTATAATCAAGTGAGGATGATTTTGTGGATGTATATGCACAACAGTTGTGGATCTAGCTAGTTTTTTCAGATCCTATACTATATCTTCTCGCAACTTTGTTACAAATGTTGCTTGCATTGTGTTAAAGATCCTTTCTCTAACATTCATTTTTTTTGTTATATTTTTGAAGAGCATAAGTAGAAACTTCCCTTTATGCAATTGTTGTTCCATTGATGAAAATAAATTTGAATAGGTATCGAACAATTGCAGCTACAACATGGAATAGTACAATATTTGTGTGACTTACTCGAGATACATGCACATGTGAAAGTAAAGGACAAAACTAGATATGGAAAGTGATACCATTTCCTTGTCGATGTCCCACTCTCCATCCTTTATATGGAGAATGTGTTGCGAGCCAAGTTTTCTCACTAGTGTGACAATTGCACCAATGGTTCCAATTGGGCAAATATCACTTCTCTATGCAAGCTAGTTGATAGTCGCATCCAGGACAAAACGATATTCTAAACAAACAATGAGAATTGTTTCCACCATACTTGTTTCCTTGAGAGAAATAATTCGATATATTGTTTCTTAGATTATTTTTCGTGTTCTTTAGGCAATATATTAAAATTTTTAATGGATATCCCATTACCCAACAATATATTTTTTGCATGCTTCTGTACAAGTTGTGTAGTAATAGTTAGTGTCACTATCATCATGACCTCCTTTTATGTCATGTCAGCACACATAATGGATCTAGTTTTGTTTTCCTTGTCCAAGTAGGTGCTATAGATCGTTGAAATTATTATGACAACTGAGAGGGAGAGGTGACTCAGTCATTATTGTTCTTAAACAATTTTAAGTCTATTAAAACATTCTTAATCTTTCATCAAGTGATCATCAATATTATACAACATATGGACAACAAAAATAATGAGCATCAGTCACGCATAAGATATACACATAGACAAATTTTCACAAGGAAACCCATAAAGGGAGAAAACCTCTTCTTCTTCGAAATGATAGGTATTCTTTTAAGTTATATACATCATCTATAATTGAGCACCAACTCAATGTGAGACTACTACCTCTGTTTTACAAGATCTAACTTGTTTGAGAGCACCAACTCTCTGGTTTCTCTATCACCCACTAGAAGGAAGAACCAACTCCCTGTGTGGTCCAACACCAACTGGATGGAAGCACCAACTTCCAGTTACACAAGCTCCAACTTGTATAACAGAGAACACTTGTTCTCCCTTGCACCACCCTGCTACCCTGGTTTTTCTGGCTGCAACCAGATGGAACCTACAATTCCCTGTGTTCAAGCAACACTTGAACCTTTGAGGACAACATTCCTCCCTAGCACCTCCCTACAACCCTTATCAAAAATAAATGATTGAATAACCAACAACACAGATAAATCAATTCTTACCACTTCTTTATTGTTCTGCAATTCTTCTCTACTACACTATTCTTCTGCTCTATTCATATTTGGCTTGACTTATTGTCCCTTTCTATATGTTCTTTCTCTATTCTTCTCATGCTCTTTGATATGTGCACATTCTGCTCTCTTCTCCTTTTCTCCTCTATTCAGCATCTGTTCCTTATCTCTGAGATTTCTTCACACTATGCATACTGTAATTTTACCTTTCTATAGTTCAACTCATTTTTCAGTCAGAACAACCAACCACACACAATCACTGCATGTTTCTTTTATACACTACAACCCCTTCCGTTACCCCTCAAATCCCTAGAACAATGCTTCAACAACTGAAACACCAACCATCCAAGAACCATGATTTGGTTATGCTAACTGAATCGTAACTCAACAATTAATCGTGAAGAGAAATAGTATCCCTTCGATCAGATTTCCAAGTATCCAACACCATTGGATTACAAGCACAAGGTCTCGCATTGATTTGGCCATTTCACATTTCAGTATTTCGGCATTTCGGTATTCATGTGGTGAAGAGTCTCAACACTCCAAGTCACAATCCCCAAAAAAGTTTAGCTCCACTAGCTTCTTCCCCTCACATGACCACTAGAGGTGACCACAGTCTACGCCAAATGGCGTTTCGCAATTTCACATTTCGACATTTCGTTACTTCGCATATCGTGAGTTCGAGAGGTTAGGGAACCCCGTTCCTTTGACTTTCCAGTCAGTGAAATGATGATCTTTCGCCACATGTCCTATGGACCCAACGGTCGAGATCTTATCATGATTTCGAAACTTCACGGGCCATCGTCATGTCTGATCAATAGTCTAGATCAATCCTCGATCTAATGGCTAGGATTATTTCCCAATTTCGCATATTGTGAGTTAGAGAGGTTAGAGAACTCTTTCCTTTGACCTTTCAGTAAGAAAAATGCCAATATTTTGCCATGTTTCCTCTGGCTTCAATGGCAAGGATCATTTCACAAATTCATGAGCCTTCGTTGTGCATGATCAATGGTCAAGGATATCCCTTTGATCAACGAATCAGATTAATTCGCAATTTCGCATATCGCAAGTTTGAGAGGTTAGGGCACTCCTTCCTTTTACCTCTCAGTCAGCGAAATGTTGATCTGTAACCACCTGTCCTTCTTGAAGATGGATGGTCGTCTATCTTTTTGGATTTCGAGGTTCTCTACTTCAAAGCTTAAAGTTCCTTTGAATTTTTATTTCCCGGTCTCGAAACTCTGAAATGGATTCTTTGTTGATGTGTCTGTTTTGGGATTTTGACATTTCACATTTGACAACTTCGAGACTCCTGTGATGAAGAGTCTCGACTCTTGACTCCTTCAACTCTCGGTATCTGAAACTCTAAAATGGAGTCAGATCAGTGGTCTGATATTTTCACGTTTTGAATTTTTCAACTTCGGGACTCCTGTGATGAAGAGTCTCAACTCTTGACTCCTTTAATTCCTGGAATCCGAAACTCTAAAATGGATTCAGATCAATGGTCCATTAATTTGGCATTTCCCATTTCGACATTTCGACATTTTTTTGATGAAGTGTTTCGACACTTCCAACTCCCCGTATCCAAAACTCCGAAATAGAGTTTAGCTTCTAATACCCGAAATGGAGTTTAGCTTCTGATCTTGCCATGAGATCATCGTTGTGCTGCTAGTCATGATATTTTCCATCAATGAAAAACATGCATACTCTGTCTTTGTTTGAAAAAATGCCGACAATCTCCCCCTTTGGCATTGATGGCAACCCCTTGAAGAACATCCAATTATACAACTGTAGCATATTTGAAATTACCACACTTTCTCCCCCTTTGACATCAATGTCAAAGAAGAGACACACTCCCCCTAAGCTATTGTAGTACATACTCCCCCTGTCAACTATGAGAAGCTTAGAAATACAACAGATATTCAATAAGGACTCCCCCTGACCAAGTGAACAAATTAGACGAAAGAAGTTATAACCCCCAACTTTCGACGAAGATATCCAAAAGGGGTCGTTGTTAACGGTTTAGTAAAGATATCAACTATCTGTTCTGTGGAAGGAATATAATTCACCTGAACAATTGTGTTCGTAACTTGTTATTTGAGAAAATGGTATCTTATTAGTATGCGCTTATATTTTGAATTAAGTACAGGATTCTTAGAGAGACTGATGGGACTGGTGTTATCACAGTGAAGTTGAATGGGATCAGTGTAAGTTACCTTCAAATCTACAAGATTTTGTATCATCCATAAAATATGAGTGCAACAAGTAGCAGCATCAATGTACTCTACTTTTGTAGTTGATAAGGAAATAGATCCCTACTTCTTACTAATCCATGCTACCAACGAGTCACCCAGGAAGAAGGCACCTCCACCTATGCTCTTTCTCTCATCTACACAATTTCCCCAATCTGCATCTGAATAAGAAGTTAACTAAAAATTTTAGTTTATGGGATACCACAGACCATAAGTCATTGTTCCCTTCAAATATTTAAATATCCTTGTGACATCTACCAAGTGACTTTGTTTAGGAGCTGACTGATAACGACCTACCATTCCAACAACTTGCATTATATCAGGACGGGATGTTGTGATGTGCAGAAGACTGCCTACCATTGATCGATATTTCCTTTGATCAACATTGGGTGACATATCATCTTTACTAAGATTGTAAGCAACCACCATAGCTGTACTAACAGGAGAGGAATCCTCCATCTAAAAATTCTTCAACATCTCTTTCAAATATTTTTCTTGAGATATAAAAATTCCTACAGAACTCTGTCTTACTTGTAAGCTAAGAAAATATGACAATTCTGCTATCAAGGACATCTCAAACTCTATTTGCATAGAGTTAGCAAACCACTAGATAGATGATTCATTAGTACAACCAAAAATAATATCATCTACATAAACCAAAACAACCAGTAAATTATCACCTTCAGACTTA
>JASDQU010244325.1:10657-21641 GCA_032191745.1 Picea mariana
GAAATAACATGGATGTTATCAAGGAGGTGAAATCGCAGCTATCCTCCAAATTTGACATGAAGGATCTCAGTGCTGCTAACTTCATTCTGGGAATGGAGATTAAAAGAGATTGTGCAAACAGGAAACTCTGGTTGAATCAAGGAAAATATGTTGAGACGATATTGAAGAGGTTTAATATGCATGGAAGTAAACCGATCAAGGTTCCTATTCCTATAGGTGTAAAGTTATCTATAGATCAGTGTCCCAAGACACAGGAAGAAGAAGAGGACATGTCCCATGTTCCATATGCCAGTGCAGTTGGCAGTTTGATGTATGCAATGGTTTGTACTAAACCAGACATTGCGCATGCAGTGGGAGTTTTGAGAAGGTATATGTCAAAACCAGGGAAGGAGCATTGGACAGTAGTAAAGAGGGTCTTCAGGTATCTCTGTGGCACCACCAGTTATGGATTGTGCTACCAAGGAAGATCGGGATTGGACAGAGTGGTGGACATACATGGCTTTGTTGATGCAAACTGGGATGGAGATCTAGATCACTGAAGATCTACAAGTGGGTATGTGTTTAACCTATTTGGAGGAGCAATCAGTTGGATGAGCAAAAGATAGGCTGTAGTGGCACTCTCAACTACAAAAGATGAATACATGGCAGCCACTCATGAAAGCAATGAAGCAGTATGGTTATAAAGATTGTGTTCAGGTATTGGGTTGGTACAACAAGCAGTGAGATTAGATTGTGATAGTCAGAGTGCAATATTCCTGGAAAAGAACCCAACTTATCATTCGAAGACAAATAATATTGATGTTCAGTATCACTTTGTGAGAGACATGGTTGAGGAAAAGAAGGTGTTGCTGGAAAAGGTTGAAACTTTGAAGATTTTTTGGGTAGTTTTTTTCTATTTTTAGCGGATTTTGCTATTTTTAGCGGATTTGTTAATTAATCCTGGATTAAGGGATTAGGGTTTTGGTATCTACGGAATACCTAAAAACATTGTACATATTGTATGGTGAATGGTGAAATTCGACATAATGAATATAAGAAAGGTTATCCCGGTTGAGGGTTTTCGGTATAAAATCTCTGTGTACTCTGTGTAAGAGCCATTGATTAACTTCTATCTTGCTTAAGAATCTATATGCATTGCTTTACTTCGTAGGTTTAAAACTTACATGAATTAGCTCAGAGCATTCCATCACTATACTCCCACAACATTATGGAATCAAATGCTATTACTCTTATTTGTCTATTAAATTACTTCATTAACATTTCTCTGTGAAACCATACCTTTCACACTTAATACCATCCCCAATGGAAGTCTATTTTCATCCAATGACACTTTTCAAGTGAAAGAGAATTTATTATCCTATCTCTAATTTCTCTGCATTGGCATCATGGTTCCACTATGAACTCTGATATCAGAAGTAGATTTCTTTCAATGAGTACCTTTAGACAAGTTATCTAATTCTTAGCTATAAAATCCATCTCGAGAACTCTTGTTCTTGGCACACATATATTATCCACACATCACCTCTTAAGCTCTATGTTCTCTTTCACATCAAGCTTATAACTATCTACAAATTTCTACCTTCAAGGCTATGGAGTCTTAATTTTCCTTTCTAAGCCCATTAATTAAATTATTTGCCTACTAGCTTCATGTATTATGTGAGGATTCTCTCTTTTGTATTTGCAATTCATTCAGATTCTATAGCAACTAAATAATAATCCTTTTATTCTTCTCTTCTTGAGTTCTTTATCCATTTTTCATTACTTTCCCTATAGCTCTTTATTGCCTCATCCAACTTTTGTAAGCTCTGTCATGCTTCCATGAATATGATATATGATCCTATTCTTGAATTGATCTGATTATACCTCTAATTCTTCCAAATCTGCAAGCAAACGTTTTGTTAGAATTATACATATTATAAAAAATTTGTCAATTAATGCTACACGTACTTTTTTTTGCTCAATTTATGAATAATTATATCACAATTCTCCAAATTATAATAATTCCATGTCAATATACTATGAATCATATTTCCAATGACTATACTCTTGCCCCGATCTGATTTCTGAGATGAAAGTTATGGCTTCCTGAAAAGACCACTTTCACCCCATTTGTGCATTTTCTCCACTGGTGAAATATTATTGAAATGTCAACTGCAAAAGAAAATATGTCAGGAAATAGAGAAACTTTTATACAATGAATAGATAATTAAAATGAAAAGGAATTCATAAAAATTATCATATTTTCAATCTGATGCTCCAGTAAAAAACTACAACAATCTGGAAATGACAACTTTGCCCTTTTTCACCTCTTTTTCTAGACTTCGAATTTTTAGCCAAACTGGTTGTCTCTCAATATCTGTACTTATGGACAATTTTCACTAAACAAAATTTGTTTTTCTTGATGAGTAAATAAAATTTTGAGTAAGTAAAATTTTCCAGTATTGTGATCTAGGGTCACTTCACTTCCTCCGAAAATCTCAAAGATCCCAAAAAAATGGCCCGAAATAGTGGATTTTGGCCTATTTCAACACCCCCATTCCAATACCCCTAGGATTTATTCAGTTTGTTTTTGGGTTATTTTTGTGTACTCTTTCTGGACACTCTCAATTAATTTCAGCCTAAACTGGACCTCTTCCAATGATCTAGACCCTGATCTTTAAAAACCACTATTTCGTCCTTTTTTATAAATCCAAGAAGAAATGGACAATGACCCTCTCTGGCAATTTTGTAGAGCTCATCTCTGCAGAAAAAACCCATAAGTTTCATTCAAACATGACTTAATCTACTCCAGTTATGGAAAAAATAAGAAATTGGCTCCTACAAGGCAATCTGCACCATTGATCTTAAAATCAGAATAGATTTGGACCATCCATCGGAGGTTCCCATTCAAAGAATTGAAGAATCAAGCTCAAAAGGGACTCTGAAAATAGGGTATCAAAGAATATTCCTTTTCAATAGGACCGAAGATTTTAATTCAGAGCTCAGAAAATTAAGTAAGTTCGCCACTCCGACTAGTGGGTATCGAAGAATATTCCCTTTCGATGCCATCAAAACTTATCAATCGGAGTTCAAAATATTAGGTAATATTCGACGCTCTGATAAGAGGGTATCGAAGAATATTCTCATCTAATACCTTATCACTCAAAATTCAAAAGATTAGGTAATATTTGTCGCTTCGACCAGAGGGTATCGAAGAATATTTCTTTTCAATACCTTATCACTCAGAGTTCAAAAGATTAGGTAATCTTCGTCGCTCTGAATAGAGGGTATCAAAGAATATTCCCTTTTGATACCTTATCACTCGAAATTCAAAATATTAGGTAATATTTGTCACTCCAACCATAGGGTATCAAAGAATATTCATTTTTGATACCGTTAGAACTTTTCATTCGAAGTTCAGAATATTGATGAAGTTTCACTTCTCTGAAAAGGAGGGCATCCAACAATATTTCCTTTTCGATACCATCGAAACTATTTTGAACAAGATCTTCTAAAAACACTTTTTCGAAAGAACATCTCTATGAGATCTAATGGCTGAGAATGATCCCGACTGATCTAATAACTCTCATTATTTCGGGATTCTACCATCAAGCTTCTCTTCATGCATGACTTCGAAGTCCTTCCAACACTTCCTTCCTAAAGGCCTATTGGGAAAGCCTTTATCAAACCTCTACGATTGAATCTTGACCATTGAGTTTCCAGGTCAAATTAATCTAGGCCATCAATCCATAAAACTACAGAGTCATCATGAAACTGACAGGAATTCGACTTCCAAAACCAAATTTAACTCAGTAATTGTATATAGACACTCTAAATCACTTCTTTAATTACTCTGGAGCACTGACGTTTGAAATATGCTCAGAATTTGGGGATTTCACTTATGTTCTCTTTGTTTCCCCCCAAATTCATCACAAACAAATATACAACAAATAATTTGACAAATTCATAAAATTTTTGGCACATACTAGTATGGTGTTAAACCAAAAGATCTGATGCCAATCTTTAACATACCCAACCACCCACAGGTTGGCCATGCTACCTCCAAAATTCACTTCTAAAACGATTTAAAATTCTAAAAATAATTAATTCGAAATGAAGCATGAAAGAATCACATTCATTAATCAAGATCCATGCTACAACATAAAATAAATGAACAGTGTTTCATGCACAACAAATAACCATCAAGCGTTCACACAGAAATACATCTCATAGATAACTAAATACACAACATGTTAGCACTCCATAAATCGGTTCAGTTGATAAACAAACGACAAAGGTAAATTTTTCAACCAACTTTGAGACCCAAAACTAGCCTTTTAGATCTAGAGAGGGGTCTCTTGGAAGGTGCAGTCTTTGCATAGGATATGGCTTTGAAAGCAATGGCTAGATTTAACACCTTTGATAAAATGGGCTCTGGTTATATTGGCGCAAGAAAGTAAGACTTGGGATATGGAGTCGATTTGAGGGAATGACAGAGACAAATGACTCAGTGACTAAACTTGAGAGGATAAGGCTAGGCAAGAAACAATCTTTCGTGTAAAACTGTAATGTGTTGTAGGAGAAAAACATAGGAAGTAACTTGGAGAACCACTATGGGCGAATTCAAAGTTAGCTTTAGAAGAAAACGTTTTGTCTAAGTGGTGCAAACAAAGGGCGTTGCACACAAAATCCACAGGTTCAAAATTTTGTTCTAAAATAGACAGAAAAATATATGAATAAAGATGACATGAAGAACATATGCAAAGAAAGAGGCACAATACATTCAAATTCTACAACTAGAATCTTTTCGTCAAGTTACAAGACCTTTGCATTAAATTTCAGTCAAAAACTCAAATTAGATACAATAATTGTCATCTACCAAATTTTCTAACCAACTTGGATTACATCGAAAAGATGAAATATATAAACGAGGGAATCTCTTGGGCTACCCTGCTTCCTAACTGCTAACCCTAAAACTAGGAAAACTAAGTAGCATGCGTTGGAGACTCTTCGCATGTCACTGCCCAAAAATAGACAATAATCACATTTGTTTACCCATGACCATCCACAAATCTACCACGAGGATCTAATCATCGGTCAGGTCTCGATATGAAAAAAAGATGTGTCAATGTATCCCTTTGATCAGGTGTCCGAGTGAATAGGTGTCTCTCAGGAACTTGCTATCTGCTATAACGGCTTTGATTTCTGTTGTGCATTCATTTGCTGGAAATTGTGCGTGGCGAGTGGTCATTTGATTGTTGCGGTCATTGTCAAAACAGGTAGAGCACTTTGGGGAAATGTGTCCTTCAAAACTACCAAGATTCATCTTGTTTTTGCAGATGCAGAGATGATCATCAGCAAGGATTGTTTTTTCTATGTGTTGGTGAGAGCCACACAAGCCTCCTTCTTGATCACTTCACATTCTCTTGAATATTGTGTATGTATTTCCTTCGTCAGTATCTTTGCTTCTCGTAGCTATACAATGGTGTCTTATGCCTCTCTGAGCTGTCTTCTTAGTCATGCCATGTTTCCCTCATGACCCTACGTTGTTGACGCTTCCATGGTCTTTGTCACTACCTGTCGCCTTAACTCCATGTTTTCCTGATAGAGTTCAGATATGGCCAACTTTCCCTAAATAAATTGTTGATATGGCTCTTGATCATTCACTCCTGTGATATCCACTTTCCTTATTCTACTCCTGTCTTCACGATTCGATCCTCCAGCAGGCTCTATCCAGATGGCACACATGAGTAGTTCTTCAACCTTCAATCTGATGAGCGGATTTTCTGGAAATTGAACTCCCACAGCTTCCTTGTTCTTCCTCGGCTTTCCCTTCCTTTGAGGCATTTGTTGTTGAGGAGACGAGGCTTCTATCATCTTCCCTTCCTGTGAAAAAACCTTCTCTTCAGGTTTTGCACGATTTGATCTGGTCTTCTCTATGGGTAAAGGAATAAATCCTTTCACATCCTTGGGAATGCCCATTACGGGTGAGAACGACTCCCAGTCATTTTTGGGCTTGGATATTGCAATTATGCTGCTCCCCATGCCTTTCCTTACTCTCTGAGAGGTCACCATGGCGTGACTAGTGTATATTTCATGTGTAGTATATCAAGCAGGCGCACAAAGGGGGTGGGAATCTGAAACAACTAGAATGGAAAGGAAAATTACAAACAAAGTGTGGGCCTGGTTCTACGACTGAAACGAGTGTCGAGCATTCAAGATTTATAATGAGTCGGGAAGAATAAATAATCATGCTAGAGGATAGTGAATTCATGGCGACGAGATGTTTTGAGTCGAGTTGCAAGTTTTCCATGGAAAATCCTCATGTGTAGGATACAGGCGATAAATTTTGTTGGGCATGCAGATACAAATGCCGTGATTTTTCATTCCTTCATCCTTCATGATGAACTGATAATAACATGTTGTACTTTCCAATGCAACTTCCATTAACTACTTGACTCGACCTGGGCACGTAGAGATTGGTTTCTCAACAGGACTTGACTCTTTGGAAAAGACATACCCATACCACTTATACAAGTTTCGACTTTGACATCCCTTCCCATTTCCAAGGGCCAACCGACCACTTGCTGACCTCGAAATCACGGTGCTACATACCTGACTTCACATGTTTGGACATATGGGTCACAACATGACTTAGAACTGACTCTAATTGGAAATAAAAATGGTGGCACTAACAACTCGCTCCAACAGGGATGTTATCCTCCCCGCAAGGTAGCAAAGAACAGTATACTAGGTGCCTGACCATTGGGATTTATTCGACCTTCAGATACTAAGAGAAGTAAGTGACGGACATAAAACAAACTAAACCTATCGAAACAGCTTCTAAAAATTTAGCATAGACTTAGGTCCTTCACTTCAGGCTTCAATATTCTACTGACCTACTGACTCGACACAAAAATAAAATGACTATTTACAATGATGAATGACTTTAAAAGAAATTTATTCCATCAGGTAATGTTTGAGGAACCTGTCATTTACAGGCCCCCAACCAAAGCATTCTCCATCTAATCCTTCTAGAAAATAAGCATTTCTCCCACAATGATCATTGATTCTGAATGAGCCTATCCAAATATGGTCAAACTTCTCGTGATTTCCTTTGTCTTCATTTCTCACATCCCATCTCAAGACTAGATCACCCAAATGGAAATCCTTTGGCTTAGAATGCTTATCAAAATATTTTTTTATCTTTACCTAATGGATTTGTGACCGATGATACACCTTCTCCCTCACCTATTGTGTGTAAATTAGCTGGTTTATCCTCCTTTGCGCATCATTTGGCTTAGCCTCCTATTCTTGCAAAACTTCCTGACAAGCGGTCCCAACAAAGTATGAAATATTGCATCTGTGCTATAAATGATCTGGAAAGGTGACGTTGATATAGACTTCTTGGTGGTAACCCGATCAATCCACAATTTGTAGATAATATTTTTATGCCAAGCTCTCTTGTTGTCTTGTAGGAGAATTTTGATGATCCTGGTCAGGCTCTTATTTGAGGATTCTGCTAATCTGTTTCCCTGTGGATAATACATCGTGGAATGCCCCAAGGTTATGTTATAATCCTGACAAAATTTCTCCATCCTCTTAGACTTGAATGCGGTTGAATTATCTGTTATGATCTTAACGGGACACTCGAACCTTGACAATATGTTTGTCTCCAAGAATTGGATGATGACTATGTCATTATCTTCGTTTGTGGGGATCACCTCTATCCATTTCATGAAATAGTCGGTGGCTGTGAGTATCCATTTGTGCTATGCGGAGGATGGTACATTTATCTCCCTTATGAAATCTAGACCCCACTGCATGAAATGCGCTTCTACTGAGATTGGCTTTAGTGGCAAGGACTGCAGCTTTCTTATTCCTTCGAAAATATGGCATTCATGGAAGTTGGAGACCTCTTTATACATGTCAACAAAAATTGTAGGCTAGTAATAACCTGCTCTCAGGATTTTGTGCATGGTGGTCTTCCAATAGTGGTGTCCTCCACATTTTCCTTTGTGGAATTCTTGTATAGCCCGCTTCACATCATCCTCCAGCAAATAGCTCAACAATATTCCCTCGGGGTCTTTCCAGTAAAGTGAATTGTCCAGGATGCATAACTTAGCTGCTTTAAGCTTGCAAAACCTGGATTTGGTCTTACTCACACCGAGAGGATCCTGGAGATTCTCCAACACATAGATGATGTCATCATACCATGGTGAATCAATGAAATGTTGAGGCACCTAGGCATATTTTTCTTCTTGAGGGCATTCCAACAAATCAGTGATTAAATTGATTCCTACAACATCGCGGTTCGACTGTGCCATTAAATTTGCAAGACCCTAACCCTTCATCATCTTTATAATATTGATCTCAAGATCATTTTCCTGCATAGCCACTATCCACTTGCCTCTCCTTCCTTTTGAGTCAGGTTGAGTCAGGATATCCTTTACTGAACTGTTGGGCACACAAGCGATGACATGGGAGTGCAATATGTATGTACTAAACTCTTTCAAGGCCTTCACTAAGGCATACGCCTATTTTTCCATAATTTCATACCTTAGTGGAGCGTCGTGCATCGTCCGACTAAAATAGGATATAGGTTTTTAGAAATCCTGCTCGTCTTTCTGTAGCAACACACCGACAATAGTGTGTTCTGAGGCGAATGAAAACAAGAGGAAATATTTTGTAAAATATGGGCTGGCTAGCACAAGATCTTTAGTCAGCGCCACTTTGATATCTTCAAAACACTTTTTTGCCTCTGGATTCCATTTAATCTCGTTTCTCTTCATGAGCATGCAATTTATGTGTTTTATGATTTCCGCGAGGTTTGGGATGAATCTCCTTAAGAAGTTCACCTTTCTAAGGAAATATTACACTTCATTTTTACTGCGCAGGGTGTCAATCTTCAGGATTCCTTCAACTATGTTGGGGTCTATCTTAATGCCTTCCTTGGAAATGATGTGCCCTAACAACTTTTCTTCTTCCACCTCAAAATGCAATTTCTTTGGATTTAGTGATATGTTGAACTTCCTGCACTTCTGGAAAACCTTCTTCAGCTTCTTGAGATGCTTTTTGTTAGAGGTAGAGTACACTATGATTTCATCCCGATAAATCACAATGAACTTGTCCTTTTCATCAACAAACATGATGTCCATTGCCCTCTAAAAAGTGGCTCCAACGTTCATCAGGTTGAACGACATCTTGGCATGCATGAACATTCCCCATGGAGTTGTGAAAGTCATTTTCTCTCTGTCGTTTGGGTGGACCATGATCTGATTATATCCTGACAACTCGTCTAGCATAGACATCTTCTGGGACCCCACCACTTTTTGCAGGATCTAGTCCATTTTAGGAAGGGGGTAGTGGTCCTTGAGAGACACTTTGTTTAAATTCCGGAAGTCTACACAGAGTCTTATCTCATCTCTTTTCTTTCTTGCAAGTAGCAGATTAGCTACCCATTTCGAGAATCTCAAAGAAACAATAATTTTAGCGTTGAAAAGATTTTTTACCTCCTTCTCGATCAGCAACAGCAACAGGGGGTTTATCCGTCTCAATTTCATCTTGAAAGGTTTCTGATATTCCTTGAGAGGGATAACATGTTGGATTACTTTCGTGTCATATACCTTCAGCTCATCATAGCTCCATGCGAAGATGTCTGAGAAATCTTTCATGATCTTTACATAGTCTTTCTTGACCTCTGGACTGAGTGTCTTTGATAATTTTACCATCTTAAGATTCTCCTCAGTCCCTATGTTACAATCTTCCACGTCTTCTTCGCTTGCAATGATCTCGGGGTTCTTAGCCACATTGTTTTCATCAAATATTTTTTCCAGCGGCTAAACCCTTTGGAATAACATTATTTTTTAGTTGTATTATGTCTCTTCCCGCAATCTAGTTTTGGAAAGGGTCATCGTTATTGCACGCATCCATGCTCTCATCTTCATCACCGCAACATTCCTCATCAATGTTTGTATGGGCGAACTTGTCGCTCATAAGGAGGAACCTTTCCGCCTCTTTTTCATCATCAAACACTTGCCATTGTTTGATATTATCAAGCACCTCTGGCCTATGCTTGAACTCGATTTCATATCTTTTGTTTGGGAATATGGGGATCTTAAAAACCAAAGTTGAGGTGGCCAACGCATCGGCAATCTGATTTTTCTCTCTGGGGATAGAAGCTAGGTCACACTCTAAAAATCCTTCGAGGAGGTCTAAAGCCATATTTTTGTACTCTCTCAGTCGAGGGTGTTTGGTCTAATACACACCCTTTACCTGATTTATGATCATCTTAGAATCTCCGCACACTGCTATCTTTTGTGCACCCAATTATTTCAAAACTTTCAAGCCTAAGATTAGTGCTTCATACTCAGCCATGTTGTTAGTCCATTCAAACGCAAGCTTGTAAGAGCACAAATTTGTGTTTTCTTTAGGGGGGCTTACCCATACACTGATCCCAGCTCCATCTCTTCTAACTGCACCGTCAAAACTCATGTTCCACACCCCATTTACGGGGCGGTCTTTCGGGTCGATGCACTCTATTGTTTCCCGCGTAGTTTTCTCGTCAGTTGTTATGATGGTTGTCGTCTCTTCCTATTCAAAACTTAGGTCATTGTAGAATATAGAAGAACCCACCTCAGTGTCGATGGCATATATAGGATGATTGTTTGGTTGTGTCTTGTTTCTTACCATGTATTTCAGCAACACTTCTCTATACAACCTTCTATCATGGACAAAAACAAGGATGGTGGTGTATGACATATCCATCTGCAAAGTTCCCTTCAACTTCACAACCAACGACCTTGATAGCAACATGTCGAACTTTGGCGGTATATCTGCGATGACTACATCCATGACCATGTTCTTAGCAAGGATTTGAGCCAATGACACAACTAAGTCTTTTATAAGGCTCAAACACTTGAATTTCCTCGAATCAAAGGAGAAAATGTCTTTGTATGGCTTGGTGACAGCCAAACCTAGTTCATCCATGATCACCTTTGGCATG
>JASDQU010244325.1:26872-59299 GCA_032191745.1 Picea mariana
AAACATCCCACAAGGGATGTTTATAAAGTTACATGAAAACAAGATCCACATGGCCTTCCTCCCAACAATCTCATGTAACCACTTTTCTCCATAAAATCAATTATGGGTAAATAAAATATAATAAAAAGACTTATCCCATTAAGCCCCCTATCTCTTTTGTCCTTGTCCGTATGGAATTCAATGACGTATTTTATTAATATACATATATTAATATATATATATATATATATATATAGATAGATAGATAGATAGATAGATAGATAGATAGATAGATAGATAGATATGTATGTATTATATTTCTAGGCACTCGATGCTCTCTCCAACTTTACCAACTCACCATCCTAAGTTATAATTACATAATACATTCTAGTTCATAAGGGTTAAAACTAGGGTGTTATAGTTTAGCAGTAAGCCTTGTTCCCATAGGAATTGACACCTTCACTGGTTTTCAATCTTTCATGTTGAGCCGTTTCAGAACTATTTCAATATACTTTGTCTGATTCAACTAGAGTTTTCTAGTGTCTTGATTTCTCTTAATATCCATTCCCAAAATGAAGTTAATTGCACAGAGATCCTTCATGTCGAACTTGGAGGATATATTCTTCTTCACCTCCTTTCTTGCAATCATGTTGTTTCCAATCAGCAACATGTCATCGACATACAGAGCTACATATATTAAAATCCCACCTTCTTCCTTGGAATATATGCAATGATCATCTTTTCTTCTCACAAATCCCAAACTAAGGATGTATGTGTTTAACTTTTGGTACCACATTCTTGGTGATTTATTTATACCATAGAGGGATCTTTTCAGTTTTCACACCAACTATTGCTTTCCCTTTACGACAAATTCTTCAGGTTGTTTCATGTATATTTCTTCTTCCAGCTCCCCATGTAGGAACGTTGTTTTCACATCCATCTGTTTTATTTCCAGATTGAATTTTGTAGCTAGAGACATTAGTACTCTAATGGAATTTAGATTTGCAACAAGGGAAAAAATCTCACTAAATTTGACTCCCTCTACTTGGGAATAACCTTTCGCTACTAGTCGAGATTTGAACTTCTCGACTTGTCCTGCAACATTCATCTTCTTCTTGAATACCCACTTTCTACTGATAAGATTTCTTCCACTAGGTAAATTGACTAAATCTCATGTCTCATTCTTGTGTAAGGATTCCATCTCTTCGACCATGGTGTCCTTCTATATTTTACCCTCTTCTAAGTGGAGTACCTCACTAACAAACTTGGGATCATCGTCAATGGTAGTTAGCATGAATGTGGAATGAAAGTCGGGAATACTATACCTTTCGATTGGTTTTCTTTTTCTTTCTGACCTTCTTACCACCATATTTTTTTGTTCCACCTCTTCCTCAGATTCAATCGACTCGTCTGAATCATCTTCTTCGTTCCTTAGTTCAAACTGCACCGTCTCATGATTATTCTCGGTCTGAACAACTTCCTTAGGATCAAACTTACCTCTATCTTCTCTGAAGACCACATCTCGACTATACATTTTTCTCCTTTATGTAGGATCCCATAACTTATATCCTTTCATTCCTTCTTTGTACCCAATGAAAATACATTTGACTACCTTCTTGTCCATCTTGCTCCTCTTTTCCTTGGGAACATGAACAAATGCATCACAACCAAATAATTTGATATGTGAAACCGAAGTTTTATTACCTGACCATACCTCATGTAGAGTTGTATCGACTAGCGCTAATGAAGGAGACATATTCACCAAATATCTTGCAATGTCGACTGCCTCCACCCATAATTCTTATGCAATCCCAACACCACTAAGCATGCTCCTTGACTTATCCATCAGCGTTTTGTTCATACTCATGGAAAATCCATTTTTTTGTGAGGTATATGGTGTGGTATTTTGGCATGCTATGCCACACTGCTTATAGAACTGATCAAATTATTTTCCATAGAATTCACCACCATTGTTAGTTCTCAACACCTTAATCCTTTTCTCTTTCTGGTTTTCCACAAGATATTTAAACTCCTTAAATATTTAGAAAACATTTGATTTCTTCATCAGGAAATATATCCATGTCTTCCTGGAAAAATCATCTATGAAGGAAACATAATACAGAGATCCATCAAGTGAAGTAACTGTAACCGGGACAAACACATCACTATGCACCAATTCTAGAATCCCATTTTCCCTTGTCGCTCCAGATGGGAACCTCACCTGACTTTGTTTTCCATATATGAAATGTTCAAAAAAGTTGACCTCTAAACCACATTCAGGAAACCCTTTGACCATACCTTTTATTTGCATAACTTGAAGTCTTTTTTCTCCAATGTGTCTAATCCTCTCGTGCCATATCCTGGTTGGGTCAATTTTATCATGTCTTGTTGAGTCGGTTTGAACCAACTTAGCTTGAGTCAATTCAAGTTGAGTCGAAGTTGAGTCGAGTCAAGTCGCAGACAAGTCAATTTTAGGAGTAACAATGTTGTTACATCTAGTTGAATCGACATTACCTAACAACTTGTATAGGGTTCCAATATGAACTCCTTTCATTAATACCATCACACCTCTGACCACCTTGCATGAATCCTTCTAAAATAGAGTATGCACGCCTGCATCACTCATCTTGCTGACAGATATTAGGTTTCTTTCCAAACCCAGAATGTGTAGCACACCTAGAAGGGTTCTTTTCCTCCCATCTTGTATTATAAGTCAGACTCTTCCTCATTCGAAAATTCTAGTTGTGGAGTCGTCCCCCAAGAACACATCACCCCCATCATATCGTTCATATTCATAGAACCATTCTTTATGTGGTGTCATATGATAGGATTATCTAGAGTCAATCAACCAAACATATTGATATGACTGTGTAGTGGTCGATGCTACATACACATCACCTCCCTTATCTAGGGTCATCTTTCTCTCAATCGACTTCTTCTCGTCGGATCCAACACTAGCTTTTGTTTCCTTAGACTTACAATCCTTTTTATAATTCCCATTTTTACCACATTTCCAACATCTTCACATCGACTGAACCAAGGATTTATATCTACCCTTTGACTTGAAATTTATACCAGATAATATGCCTTTATCTCTGTCTATCGGTCAACCTCTCACTAATAGAGCATCTTTGGTTGATCCTTCCATGTTCTTCCTTCTCATTTCTTTCAATAGTAGAGAAGCAACCATGTCCTCTAGCACAAGTGTGGTTGTATTACTCCCAATAGCCACAACTAAGCTATCCTAGGAGTCTGGAAAAGAACATAATAGGCTTATACACTTCTCCTCCTCAGTGAGCTTAATATCCATAGATGATAATTGTCTTAACACGGTGTAAAACACATATAATTTTCAGTCACCAAACTTCCATCATAGATTCTCAGAAGATACAGTTTATTTCTAATAAACAACTTATTTACTAGATATTTTGACTGGTATAAGCTTCCCATCTTGTCCCACATTTTCTTTGCCGAATATTCATCGGATACATTCAAACGTACTGAATCTGTAAGACCAAGTCAAATCATACTTCTTTTTCTTCTTTTGAGTTCCTCCCACTCTTCCATTGACATGCCTATTGGTTTGGTACCTAGACAGACCAATATCCATTGTTCTCGATCTATAAGAAGATCTTCCATTTTAAGCTTCCAAAGCCCAAAATTCTGGCCATTGAATTTTTCTATCTCTATCCTAGAACTTCTCACCATTCTTTATCGGGATCTTTAACACAATTTATGAATTACAACTCTTTCTGTACCTAGGATTTAGTTCTCAGATTCAATATTGGTAAATCAAGATTTAATACAATCATCAAATCATAACACGGCTCTGATAACACCCTTGTCAGGGTAGAACTAAGATCTGATACCACTTGTTAGGAAATGAGAGACATTTCCACACTAAACCTAGCAAAAGAGAATAATACTTTAATCAAGAACATAAATGACAAAGCAATCACATAGTACATAGAGATTTTACCTTGAAAAATCAAACCGAGAAAACCATCATTCCTTGATAATTATTCTCTCTTGTTGTCTTATTAAATCTAAATAAAAGATTACATGTCTAACCTTGGTCTACACCTAAGACATAATAGACATCATACCCTCTTTCCTGCACAAGAACAACCCTGTAGCCAATCTAGCTTACATCTACATGACCAACAACCTATGATTTACACATACATTAGCATATTTTTCATTAGCCTTTACGACCTTACAAAACGCCTCTTTATAGGATTTACAACAGGAAAAAACATAAAGAATTGGCACCCAAAAATGATTACAAATCCATGCAGATCATTGGCTACAAATCCTTAGATTATGTTACAGTTGACTCCAATTTAGATTACCAGTCAGCCTTCATTTGGTCTTTAGTCAGTCGTCTCATGCCTACACTTCGACCTCTTGTTGGTTTAATTTTTGTCGATATATTCAACTTTGACTTTACCTAGTCGACTACCTTGACCTTCGACTTGTTGTCGATCCACCTCGACCTTCGATTGTCATTCAATTCACCTCGACTAGAATTTCACTACAAAGAATATAACAACCCAACACCTCTGGCCATCGAATTCCTCATCCCCAAAATGTGATGCCTCTTCCATGTTGCACTACACCATTCAATTCCACTGTCCTACATGCTGAAATAGAAAAACATTATTAGCCATTACATACATAAACATTATAGTATGCATTTATTAGCATAATAAAATATTTCTTAAATAATTTTAAGCGGTCTTGGCAACCCATTCAAGCATAGAGTATGAACTCTGATCTAATACCACTCTCTAACAAACCTGACCCCTAACTCTTATTTAAACTAGCGGGCCATCGAATTTTCCTCTTCTTCAATTCATTTATTTTCCACCATATGAATCCCATATATGAATTGTGTTCACCAATAACTTTCTAATGACTAGAATTATGCTCAAAAATAAGTTCTAGATAAAAAGTTATATCCTCTCGAAGTCTTCGGGATTTCAATGGACAATTCCACCTCATTTCCATGTGGAATCCACGTGGCTCCCAATCACTCATGCTCTCCTACATGGTACTGATGGGATACCTGGCTTGGCACCATCCACCTATCCCATTAGGCTCTCTAGATCAATGGATCTGATCACTTGGTCCTTTCCTCATCATCTTCAGGGTTCTCCTTCCACAAGGTTATAGATCACCCCAATTACCAAGATCTAACGGACTCTCCTCCAGATCCAACGACTATCAAACCCTGAATTCCAATGGATATGATCATGTCTGTGTCTCTAATATGTATGATGATTAATGTTCATTCCTTAAACCTATTTTAGGGTGAACATGTGGGACCTACAACTATTGTTTCTCCCTGCATGCTCTTTGATATACGACTAGGGTTCCACAAAATATCTTCAGATAGGTCAACGATTCACAAAAATTTTCACCGTCGGCATCTCTCTTGAGCCTATCACTCAATTGGTCAACCATCTATGTTGCAATGACGAAATGGATGATATCAACTGTCTAAACCCCGCCGAGGTCACTTCTAATAGATCTACAATATTTACTTTTCTCAAGGTCTTCTACGTCATTAGGCCTTCATTCAAACCTCACCATTCGAACATCTTGTCAGCTCCATCCTTAAACAAATGGTTAAGATATGTCATCACGCCAAATCAATGACTAAGGTTTCTAATGCAATAACATAAGGGCCCTCTTGCTCAACTAGATCTAATCTTATCCTGAGTGATCATAATATAACACGTGTCATCCCAAGGACACGCTAACTTCCATGTTGACACACCACATCATCATGACATCATCCCTCCCTTTTTGTCACTCACCAAGTGAACTAGAGGGACTCCCGACGAACGGATAGCTAATGACAAATATGGGTTTTCGTAGTTGTCTCACTCCACGCAAGTCCTGACACTCGACCACTCCCAACAATTATTCCTTCTCCAATGAAGGTTCAAGATCTACTTGTCATACCAGATCAACGACCATGAGTTATTCCAACTCAAACCTAGGTATTTCTTAGGATAATAGTCCAGTTTGGGACTTAGTTGATTTGGAGACTCCAACAAACTGATATTCTAAGGTTTACCAGGTCTTTGTGGACTTGAAAACCACTTTGAGACCAACTATGGGCTTTCTTGTTTCCTTGAGAACAAAGTTTGCATATCTTGCAAGCCTTCCATATAAGACAGGTGATAATTTTAACAAGACTGAGGCTCTTTGAATGGCACAAAGACCTCCCCCATGCACAAGAGTATTTCCTCTACTAACCTCGGGTGAATATTTTGTCCATGTCTTACAATATTTCCTCCACAATTGCAAGATCCTCGGGATATAAACTACCCATACTTTTCTTGTTTTCATGAGTTAACAGGTTAAGTAGTGAAAACAAACAAACATATTCCATTTTACTCTAGAGTTCAACTCATTTTTACATACATTCATAATTCCAATGTAAATTATAAAATCACATGTTTACATCATTAACATGCATCAAACAAGTCAAGTTATACACTTATCTATTTAGGGAAATTATCAGTAGCCAATTGAACCAGCGAGGACACCTTTCCTCCCAACCTTAGGATATGTTGCAGAGTGACTTCCTACAACATTCCAAACTCGTGCCAAGTCATGATATCACAAGGGGAATGATTCAATTGATTCTCAAAATTATAATGATCTAGGAAGGTTAATATCCTTCCTCCACTGGAAACAATAGGAGTTTCCCCCTTCCCATTGAGCTCAGGACTTGCATAGCTTTATAAAGTACCCTCCCAATTGGATTTCCTTTGCACAGGGAGTCTCTTCTTTGCTATACAGTCCCTTGATGACCTCCCTTACCAGTGTCAGTTTCTCTCCAATGAGTATCAATTTGCAGTACTCTATAGCTCTAGTCTGGATTCAAGTCTTCTCTGTTCCATGGTGATCATTAATCCTTTGGAAAATATTCCTATTTTCATCAAGAAAATATTTCCAATTTTTATTATATTTCAGATCTATGTAGGTGAACACCTATGTTCATCACACAATCTATTCATGACTCTGCTACTCACTTTCTCCCTCTATGTTCTTCTGCGAGCCAATCCTCCTCACATTCTCTTATACTCTTGTCTGTATCTCCCTCTTCTTCTATCCCTCTACCTATTATGTGCCTTCTTATGCATCTAGTGGTGATTTTCCACCTTTGGCCTCTTCTTCCACCAATCCCCTCGAGGTTCCTATGAATTCTTCCAGACATGACCTACTGTCAGGGGTCCAAATTATTGAAGGGGAAAATGCATGGGTGTCTTGTCTTATTTGTCAGGTTATTCAGTTCACCCTTTGTATTCATCAAGAGATCAATATTGTCATCAATTATTAATTGATCCAACCATCGATACTGACTTCCTTAATTGGTCATGTGGCTCCACACAACCTAGGTACACCGGTAGGTGTGTATTTATGACTTGCAGGCATATGTTGGCTTTCTAATAAAGATTCTTATTTTATTCACTGAAAACATCTCAGCTCCACCTTACCAACTCACTTCATCAATTCCTACTTGTGCATCATGGTCAATACTTTCAAGGATTTTCCATCTCAGTCCGTTTTCTAGTGTTTCTCATTAATCGAAACATAATTACAAGCTTCATAATCACATTATATGAAGTCTTAGAATAATTACAATCATGGGGGAAAACAGGGTGTTACAAATTCACCCCCCTCTCAGTATAAGTGTGTCAACATGAACATCATCCTCATTCCTTTTTCCGTAATTTCATACTAATTCTATTTTTTCATCTACAAGAAAATGTCATTTTACTGACCCCTACTTACGAAACAAACCCCACATAGGTATGTGCTCCAATTTTTACATGCCTATAATTACAGCAATGTTAGGACATGGATAAATTGACATTTAGATGTGGAGAAAATGACATTAAACATGGATAAATAAATGTAATCTTAATCCATTTTTAGAATGACGATTGCGATGATAATGTGAAATCACCAAGTCCATCATGATTATCCATTCCAATCTACTAAATCCTAATTCACTTCAAGGTTAAATAAAGAAATGTTCTAAGACATGGTGAATTTAGAACTTGTTCTCTAAAATGAATTCCTTAATTACTAAAATGTCATTTTCTATTAGTTGTTGATTATATTTAACTAATACAACATTTAAAAGCATGGATGTATCGATGCTAGCTCTTTTTTTGCAGTTACACCAAATTTTGAGGCCAAAAATGACATAAAGTATTTTTTCGAAATTAAAGTTGTAATGAATTAATTTTTTGACCCTAAATGTAGTAGTGCAGTTTCATACCTTTTATAATCCCTTAAGTTCAAATTGCCTTATTGACATGGAATTTCCGTAATGCATGTTTTCCTACTTGTGAGCTTAGGAATCCAATTCTATTAGTTGTGTTGAGTTTGTAGACTCCAAAAACATATAGGAAGCCTCATTTGGAGATCCAAAAATTAATTCAGTTGGACACCTAAAATACATGTGGAAGGGCCTCAGAGGAAAATTTCTAGGTTTCATTCAGGGTGGTGCTTCACTAAAATTAAAATAAAAAATTATGCATGTCCTTCATCCTTTCTATATAATGTTTTATTTGGGTTGTTGAGGTTACTAAGACCCTCATGTGTGACACTAAATTTAATCGATGAAGGTGGACCCCAAGTGCCAAACACATTAATGAGGAAAACTTGGCTAGGTCCACCATTTCACTCTAAAACTCACAAGAATGCCTTTAAATGATTAGGGATGACTATACTAATTAAACAAGGTAAGAGGACATGATTAAGCATTGCAACCGTCACTTTTCCTCTCACATTATGTCTAAATTTCCATGCTTGGCCACTTGCGGTTCAAGTGCCAATTCACTCTCATTAGACATAATCTTGTGTGAAGTCTTAGAATGGTATTATATTTTTAGAAAGAGTAAGACATTAATATTATGGGCTTCAAAACTCACTGGAATTACCTATTTCCACCCATCATGATGCCTTGTGTCACATGCACATAAAACCCCCTGATGCACCCTCATTGGGACTTGGCATCCATCAATCTAGGTTTGCATCCATGTGGATCATTAGAATGCCTTACAACATTGTGAAAATGCAAATTGATGTCATTAAGATTCTTCTTTCTTATACATGTCTTCTTCACAAATCATTTCACATACACACACTTGTTAATGTTCACACATTAATGCACTTGTTTTTATACATGTCACCATTGCATGCTGGTGTTCTCATGGGATTTGCAATGACGTGGTTACTTTGTGTCACTAATATCATGACAATGTTACGTAAGCACCAAATTAAATCTCTTCAATCAAATCAATCAATAGGATAAAACCATAAGCACATGGTGCATTTAATATGAGGAACATGAAAAAGAAAAGCCTTGAAAAGTAAATCAAATTCATGATGGAACTTGATGCAAACTAACATGGCCACATTCAAAAGTGTGAAAGTTATGCACATCTCTATTCAAGCATTTAAACCAACAACACACACTCATCAATCAAGTGCAAGATAACATAGTCAAGGGAGAGTAGAGTCTATTTGACAAGGTTCATGAAATTTTTTAGGGGGGTTCCCAAGTCTAAATACTTGGGGTTGAATCAATATAATCAATCACCACGTCTAACAAACCCCATGCAACAAAGAAACATGCATACTAGGATTTGAACTTAGGTCATTCTCATAACAAATACTCCAATTTATCGCTAAAACATAACATAATGAACCAAATACACATTATTTTTATTAATAAAATCATATTCACACAAACAACATAGTCAACTAAAAAAATAAAACTAAAAAAATCATTATTCATCCCAAAACACAAAATCCAAACAATAATCACACTACTCACATTATTACATATCTTAACTACTCACACTAATACATATCTTACATATGTTTAATACAAAATTATAACTATAATTTTTTCAAATTAAACATATACCTAATTCATTATTTCATTACACATATACCTAATTCATTATTTCATTCTAACTTTTTTTTAAAATAACCACACACATTTGAGTCCTGAATTGTCTTATGCTACTTTTAAGGTCTCATTGCTTTTTCATTACACATATACCTAATTCATTATTTCATTCTAACTTTTTCTTAAAAGAACCACACACATTTGAGTCATGTATTATCTTATGCTACTTTTGAAGTCATGATAGCTCATTGCATTGTATTGAATAGAAACAATCGCTTGAGATTCAATATACATCATTATTCTTTTTAATATACGTCTATTCTATGTTGTGAATATTTAATACTTAAATATCAATCTACAATAAAAAGTTATAACTAACTTTTTCACATGAGCCATGCCTAATTAATTATTTCATTCTAACTTTTCGTTAGAAGAACAACACACATTTGAGTCATGTATTGTCTTATGCTACTTTTGAGGTACATTTGTGTCATGTATTGTCTTATGTTGCTTTTGCTTTTGAGGTACATTTGAGTCATTTATTGTCTTATGCTGCTTTTGAGGTCATGATAACTCATTGCTTTGTAATGAATAAAAACAATAGCTTGTGTTTTAATATACATCATCATTCTTTAGTGTGATATTTTATAGATTTATTATTTGTTTATATATGATAAAATAAAATTCATTGTCACCGTATTATTACAACGAGAATCATGCACCATTTTTTTTTGAAAGGTCTAAATGACTATACTTTGCATATTTATCATTATCATTGTAATTTTGTAACTTTGAATATAGTGAAATATTTTATGAAAAATGATTTTTAAAATAAATGAGATGAGTAAAAAATTTTTGTTTATTTTGAATCTAATTGAAAATATAAAATAAAATATATTTGTTATTGTCCATCAAAATATATCACCATCAATTATAGAAAACAATTTTCTTGACAAACAAAAATACAATTAATTCCTCTTTATGATTTGAAATATTTTGTTTACTCACATAAAACCTACTTACTAATGAACTTTGAAACTATAATAAATCCTTAAACTACATATCCTAAGACTATAAGAAAATAAATGAGAAAGACCGATTTTGGTTTGCTAATTCTTCCATAATATAAATCCTCATAATATAAGAAAATAAATGTGAGAGGCCGATTTTGGTATGTTGAATCTTCCAGATTATTGTTGAAATATAACTGTGTTCACGATAGAGGTAGCAGGGAACTCAAAAGGCATTGACATATATTTTGGATATCTCGATAACTACAATAATTGGATCATGTCTCTATTAATCTTTCGAAATCCTTACAAGTAAACAGATTATACAGATTGTTTTCTTGTAATAAGAAAATTTAGCAACGTTAAAAATGGTGATAAATAAAGTGTTAATGTTTGGACAACATTGGGAAGACATTCTTCCATATATATATATATATATATATATATATATATATGACATGATATTTATACTATATATATGACATGATATTTATAACATAAGATATAAATATATATAATAAATAAGTAGTTATTTATTATCCAAGGAAGACATCCTTTCATGGATGGTCACCATATGTTCTCTATATATGTCACATATCATATTATTTTATATAGAAAAATCAACATGGTATGAGAGCAGGATTGAGATTGACTCCCTCACAGGAGGGCCAAGGAAAATAAGAGAGATAGATTACGTTTTGTGTGAAGATTTTTAACATCATGAAAATTATATATGATTGCTACAATACAAACTAAGTCTTTTCCAAAACTTGTTTTGGGCCTCGACTTCCGGTTGTGGATTAGATTCAACTATTAAAGGGTATCAAGAAAGATTACCATTGGATCTGATGTTTAACATCACTACCAGGTTGAATGTTCTTCCAAGAACATTTTTTATTACAAATTTCCATTGGATAATAATTGAAGTTGTTGTTAGAAAGTCTGAATTTGTGTGCGTATAATTTATTCACAGCAGCCCTGGGGGGCAGCTCAAATTGCAAGTGTCATGATATGAAGTTTTATGTTCGATGAGGTTTCGAGTTCAAATCCCCTTGACTTACCCGTCCTTGAAGAGGCATACGTATGACACCTGGAGGTTATAGTGGTAGCGGTCAGAATCGACCTTGTATCACATGGTTATAGTGGTAGTGGTCGGAATTGACCCCATGTCACGAGAGTACGAAACCACCCAGTTGTTGATTCCACCAAATACAAAAAAAAATATTCCCAGCCAACCCAAATAATAAATAAAATATTTTTATTTGTTGAGTAACCGGAAAGCCATCCTAAAACTGTCTCCAAGAGTAAATCGAACATGGGATACCAATTAAGCTCTGAATTAAACCTAATGGGTGATGTTGGGAATTCCCTTATTGACAACAAACATCATGTACTATCCAGGCGGTACAACCACTCCGCTCAGAGGAGCCGTTACCGACAATGAGTACACATTCATGGAGTTGGGGAGGAGGGATGGCATGGAAGTTGTGAGGGTGACCAATCTCTGGTTCATGGAATAACTATCTGTGGTGAACGACAAAGAGTAGATGCTCACTTGGACAATGTTGGCGGAGGTAAGATTAGCATGCATAGAGAAAACCATCCTGAAGGAGGCACTATAGTTGATGGAAGTGGAGGAAACAGAGGTTATCTGAGAGCAGAAGATGGCGTAAAAAGACTCCAGATAGTAAGGGTTGTAGCTTTTCAGTCGGAGCTCTGTTGGGAAAGGCGTTCCAGTGAAAACGTAGCCGAAGTGGGCATTTGAGCTGCCAAAGAGAAGTCCTCCATCAGCGAATAGACTTGCGGCGGAGTGGTACAGTCTAGGGATGGTGGTGTTTGTGAGGTTAAAGAAACAGACGTCGGGTCGGTAGAGTAAAGGGGAGAAAATGAGAGTGTTGACTATGTCCCACCCAATGACGCCTTTCTGGGCATTGTTTATGATGATCACTTCTCCATTGGGGATGAGGAGCATGTTGCCCATGGTCCTGGGACCTGTCATGTTCTCCATGCTCCAAACAAGATTGGGGTCTGTTATCACCATTCTTTAGAAGTTTTTAAGGGTTGTCGTTAGCGTGTGGAACAACGATGATGTATTTAAAATGCAAGTGAAAGGCGTCTTGTCGTTGAAATGTATGTATGCTGCCACCATGCTTGTCTTGGACAAGAGCTTCCCCTGGTTAAAAATACTCTCGATTTTGGACATGTTTCATCTGTTTGGATTGCATTTTCTATACGGATTGCACATAGAGGGGAGCGAGGGAACGAATCTTGGAATGGTTGTGTATGTTTCTTTTGGAAGCCTTGTTGTTCTTGCAAAGGCTCAAACTCATAAGATAGTTCTTGGGTTGAAGGCGAGTGGATATCCCTTCATATGGGTCATTCGTGCATCTAATGCCAATGGGTCATATATTGTAGGATGAGATCATGAGGTATAATCCCAAGAATCCTCATTTGTTTAATTGGTATTGGTTTGTGTTGAGCTAGACATGGGTGCATGTGCAAAAATTTCTCTCGCATTTGGCGAGATCAATTCAAGTATTTGGTGTGGACTGATCAAGATGGACATGGGAAGCAATGACAAACCCCCTTCGTCAAGATCACATGAAGCTTGTGTCAATGTGTTGATGTTTGAGGCAACATCATGAGAAATTCTCACTGGAGGGTCATGTGTGGACTAGTAGGGGGGAATGTAGACCTCATCATGACGTGCCTTAGGTGGTCAAATGAAGGAACCAAGACATTGGTTTCATGAGGAAATCTTGATATGTCTTAGGGGACATTGGTTCCATCGGGGAAGATCGATGTATCATAGAGGTGTTTGAGGCAACATCATGAGACATTCTCCCCAGAGGGTCCTATGTGGACTAGTAGGGGGGAATGTAATCTTCATCCCGACATGTGTCATATGGTCAGATGAAGGAACCAAGACATTGGTTTCATGAGGAAACCTCGATAAGTTTTGAGAGACATTGATTCCATGAGGGAACCTCAATATGTCTTAGACATTGTTTTCATGAGGAAACCTCTATATGACAAATATGGTCCAAGATGACTTAGCTTAATCGGCCCCAAGGGACTAGCCACCCCTTGTAGGATGAGCTAGCTCAAGTGTTGTGTATATCAACTATCCCTGGTCAGAGACAGATTGAGGTGAGTAGAGATGTTACCTTTGAGGAGGAGGTAGCCTTCAGAAAATCTAGAGGATCTCACATGGAGATTGATAGTAAGAGACATGAAGAGATGGTGCTTTCTCCCCCTCACCCTCCAGTAGTTCACAGGGAGACAATTGAGCCTATTGATCCAATTGATGTCATTGATCATGTGGATCCAATTGATGTTCCCAGAGATATTCCAGTAGGTCAGAATATACCTGCATGGGATCATCAGACTTTGCAGGAGGCAGAAGGACATGCAACTCCTCGTGGTACCTTCTAAGAGAGCAAGAGACCTTAGAGATATTCTTTCTATGCCACAACTATGAGCCACATCATTGATTTTGAGCCTTCATGTTATGAGGAGGCATCTAGTTAGCCAGTATGGAGAGATGTCATGATGGAGGAGTATCAATAAGAATGATGTGTGGGATATTGTTCCAAGATTCGAGGGGAGGTATGTAGTGACTTCCAAGTGGATCTATAAGATCAAACACACAACTGACGGTAGCATCGAGAAGCACAAAGGAAGATTTTTTGCTAGAGGATTCTCTCAGGTGGAGGGAATATATTATGAGGAGACATTTTCTCACGTTGCTCGATACACTTCTATCCGAACAATTATTTCCCTTACAACATCCATGGGTTAGAGATTACATCAGATGGATGTGAAGACAACCTTTCTCAATGGAGAGATTGAGGAAGAAGTATACATCGAGAATCCTGATGGTTTCGTGATACATGAGAAGGAGTCTCATGTGTGCAGGTTGAAGAAGGCCATGTATGGACTCAATTAGACACCTCAAGTTTGGTATGCAAGGATTGATGGACACTTGATGATTTTGGGCTTTAGAAAAAATGTTGTTGATCTCCTGGAAGATACCTCTGAGTCTTTGACCATTACCATTAACCTATTTTCTTAAACTCTTAACCAATTAAAAAAATAAATAATTACATAATAATTACTTATAATACTCTAAACCACAAAAAAAAACATGTGTTTCAACATTGTCAAAGTAAGATATGAATTGGGATATAATAACATTAAATGTACTTTTAGCAACCAAATTGGCTCTTGAGAAATCCAAGCACAAATCGACTCAAAGTGCATTGTTTCAAGTTCAACGAAAAAGGAAAAGAGGAAAGAAAAATGAGCGAATTATTAAGTTTTGTGCATCCATTCATTGATAGTAGTAAATGAGTAGAAAACCAAAACTATTGGTGGACTGATGATTGGACTTTGGAGGTGACTAACGATTGAACATAAACCCAACTCACAATTTAAATCACTGAGAACTTTTAAGGCCTGCAAGAGTTCATGGCTGAAGTGATAAATTTTTGTTGAAGGTGTAAAATTCGATGGATACATTATGATAGCAATAGTCTAAACATTTTATCTTTTTGGTTGTTTTCTAGTAACGTTTTTTGTTTGATTTTGTCTGAAATCCAGTGATGAATTGTTGGATCTGCATATTTGAGTGGTTAAGTTTGTATAATTCGAGTGCCCCAAAGGCTTTTTAGCACGCTGAATCCATTTATACATTCAGAAATACAATTTAAACAACATAAAATATATATTTTGTCCAAATTTACATCGTCGAATTCCGGCAAAAAAACCTAAAAGTTAAAATGTTTAGCCAACGCCCATTATGATATTGTTAGAGTCGTGATTTAGAATATGTGAAAATTTGAATCATCTTAATTTTAAAAGATACATTCACTGTCAACTCATAGTTTGCATAAGCATTCCGTACCACATGGAGAAGTGGAGTTGGCATCATTAATCTTTCACCAAAACACTCCCATTTTACACATTTTATAGCGACATGATAGTGACAAATGTTTATGCATAGTTGGAATGTATGCATTTGAATGGGTATATTAGTCACTTGTTTTAGAGCAGGATATGAGATCTATTATAAAATAGAGTATAAAAATTCCATGTGAGAATAGATTTTCCATGGGCTTAATTGTTGTGTAGGTACCTTCAAATAGTAGCATTATTAATTTGTTGGAGAAGTTACATGTGTTTGTATTTTCTATGGGTAGAGAAGCTTGTGAAATTGCATCAATATTCAATATGTATTTTAATAGAGTTGCAGAATTCCTTCTTTAAGTTTAGCATCACAGAGTTTCACGTGTGTAATTGTCATTGCAAGTAAACTATCCAAGTTTTAAATCAATTTTGAATACCATAATTGTAGTGTGTTTTGGATTGGCATATTGTACATAAGAACACAAGAAGTCTAAATTCAACATTGTTACAATACACTTGAATGTTGCAATTGGAATTGGTCCTGGTTTTTTTAGCAAGCAAACCAAGAGTTAAAACCAATCCTAGAGCATAATCATTATTTTTTGCCTATTGATGATTAGAAGAAGAGAAGGTTTGCACTTAGAATTGCATAGAGAACAAAGTTTTTATTTCATCATTGTTCACCAGTGATTGTAGATTACAGATGCATTATATTATTTTTTTGTTGTTGACACACTTATTTATATGAGAGCATGGGTGAATCAATATAAGGTTCCATTTTTTTTCTTACTAAACTGCACTTTATCAATTCATTACTTTACCAACCATAAGAAATCATCAAGAAATGTATATAGATATGAAATGCATAGTACACAAAGATTTAACATGGAAACCCAAATGGGAGAAAACCACAAAAAAACTTGTATTCAACTATATTTATTGGCAACAACCTGTTACAGACACCAATCTGTTTGTTTGAGCACCAACTCAGCAACACTTGTAGGCAACAACCTATAGTTACAATATTTCCAGGCACCAACTATAACACCTTGTTTTCCCCCGAGATTGTCATTATGCTAAGACTTCATATAAGTATGTTTATGAAGCATGTAATTATTTTTTTATTTAATGAAAACACCAAAAAACCGTTGACTGAGAGGGAACGAACTTGCAGGTACTGGCCATGATACACAAGTGGGAATTGATGAAGTAGGGATTGCTGAAGTGGCATGGAATGGGAAGCTAAGTTGTTTTTATGAAGTAAACAAGAAGCTTGTTTAACAAGCTATCTTATGCTTTATAAGCCTAAAATCATACCTTCTAGCATACCTAATATGAATGAGTCACGTGATTAGTTATGGAAGGATAAGGAAGTGGTTGAGGCAATTAATGGTTGTTGATGGATTGGTATTTTGGAGAAGACAAAGGCCAATTAGATGACTTGAAAACATGAGATTTCAATTTTCCCCCTCATAATGGGAACTACGAACTATAGGTTTTTTCTGCAGGAAGGCCATGGGAACCCTAAGGAGATCGGTCAAGGAGACCACAAATGGAGAAGAGAGACTAGACACTCAACAAAAAGGGTGTGGTATCAAAGATAGAAGGAACACAAACACGAGAGCTGAGAAAATAAAATATGAATCGGATTCATGAGCACTAGACTCACAGAGAATTGCCGCTGAGAACAGAGGAGTTTGAGATCACAGATTGAGAAAAAGTGAGAGATTTCCTTGAAGAAAATAGGAAACTCATCCAACTTGAGAGTGATCACCCTGAAGTAGAGAATACCTAAATCCAGACTAGAGAAATAATGGACTACAGTTTGGTGCTTACTGGATAGAAAATGACACTGGTAAGGGGAGGTCCCTAACAGACTTTTTAGTAGAGAGGGGACTCCTTTGTGTGGAGGAAATCTAGTTGAGAAACCACTTGATAAAATTGTAGAGTTCCCGAGCTTAGTTGAAAGGGGGTAACTTCTATTGTTGTTAGTGGAGGAAGGAGAGTAATCTTCTTGGATCATCTGAGTTGGAAGCTGGATGAATCATTTCCCTTGTGGTATCATGGCTTGGCACAGGGGTGGCATACTATAGGAAGGCACTTTGTAGTGTGGCGAAGGGTTGAGAGGAAAGGCGTCCTCTCTCAATTAGTCGAAATTGGAAATTTCCCTAGTCAGATAAGTGTATAGCTTGTTTTATTCAAATTGTGTATGAATTACGTATGTATGTGTGTAATTGTATTGTTAATGGGAAATGTAAATGCTTGTAATTGACAAAAGGAATATCTAAATGGTTGGTATGAGTTGATGACACCTTGTTATCTTATCAAACCATGAGCTCATTTAAGTGTGGATAGTTTTGTCCCTCATAACCTTGTGTCTTTATAGGAAATCTTGTAGGACATGGACAAAAACATCATTTAACCACTGACGTGGGTGTCTTATTGGTTGGGGAGATCCCTGTGAGGAATAGAGAACCCTAAATCTTGAGGAGGTTCCAATATTTTCTATAAATCTAGCAAGATATGTAAGAACTACCTTTTGATCAAAATTAGTCGGTCTTGACAGTCTTAGAGTAGGCATATAACTCCCTGAGGACCGATAAAGTCTTGAAGAAACCATGAATTTGGCCAAGTTCCTAAGATGGGTACTAACTAGTAAGGAAATCATGTGATGAATTTTGAGAGATTACAGTTGTTGATTCAACTAGATGAGTAAATCTCAATCTTTCTTCAGGAGGGGAATTATCATCAGGATTGAATGAGTTACAGGACTTAAGAGAAGTCTGAAAACGACGATGAGATTCTAGAGATGAGATCTGGAATGTTGTTCTCAATGCATCATCGTCGAAGTATGGAAGGTTGTTAAGACATTGTGTTGGCCAAAAGTGTCAACGACAATAAATCCTTGAGAAATAATAATAGTCGTTGATCAACACATAGGAGAGAGATAATATCTCCATCATGGATGCGTGCTAGGTTCATGTTGGCACAGGGGTAGACCCAGGGTTCAACACTTCAACAGTGCACCAACGAAACCCTAACTATCATCCCTTTCAGTAACACCTACAAAGCATATGAAGTCTCACATGGGGTAGAGGTAGGGGGGGTTGCAGGACTCAAGTGTCTACAACCTAGCTGGGACACAGATCTATGATTACATACTTCAATAGAGCACTTAGCCAATATCATCAAGTTCTAACCCTTATTACAGATCAGTGCAATAGTAACCAAGATTTAAGCACTTCTAATCATTTAACACATAGCATCAGATCAGATCTAACATTCATTCATATATAAAGAACTAAGCATCAATGAATCAATCTATCAGGCATCAATATTAAGAACATAAATACATAAACACCATGAATAACACTGCACAAAGAATAATAACACAAGATATACGTGGTTCACCCCAATGTGGGGCTACGTCCACCAAATATTCTCTTCTTTATGATTCTCTTTCAATATCCTTACATGCACCCAGCTATAGAGCCAACTTCACACAGGACATGAGATCTGCACACACCTCGCCAGATCCTCCTTCCCCAAATTATGTCAAAGCACAAAGCCTTACACAGTTTGTGCACAAAACACTTGCAAAACACTTGCACTTAGCTCTGCAAGCCTTAATACATTCATTCACTAAGCCAACTACTCATGCACTAAGCCACACCTTGGACTGCCTTCGCTCTAAGACATATCTACTTATTTACACATTACAAAATGGGCCTAACCATGGGTGAACCCATGGGATGACATCCCATACCCGTTACATAAACCCTAAAATCCCAAAAAACTCGCAAAATGGGTGAGGTCCTGTGATCATCGCTTCGCTTGGACGCTCTGTCTTCAACCAGCCTGTTGAAGTCCAAAAAATACTCAAGCACAACCAAGGTTCTCTCAAAACTTGGTCTAGGGCCAATGGGCCCGCAATAATCACTTGTGAATCGTCCCAATTCATTCTGATCTGGGAAACATGGCTTTGAATGCCTTGAGATTAGCTCAATCTTCCTCGACTTGTTGCTTCGTCAGAGCCTCCTGCTCGTCAAACTCCTGAAGTACTTGCTCAGTGGTAGGCCCTTCTAGGCATTGTTCTACTATTGTGACCACATGTTCCAGTTGTGTTTTTTGCCCCTCGATCTCTTCAAAAATTTTGCAAGATTCATCCTGCACTGGCTGGAGTCTCTGTGTCACCTCCATAACTCAGCTCTGGATGGAAGTGACTTGTTGCTGAACTGCATGCTGCTCTTGCGACCTTTTCATCTTATCCACGGTCGTAAGCTGCTTCGACTATGCTTGCATAGTCGACACTTGTTGCTTTGCCTCCTGGAGTTGTTCCTCTAATATCCTCAGCTTCGGGTCTTATGCAGGTCTCTCATAGTTTTGTGCACTTCGGTCACTGATTTTATTGCATTCTGAGGCCAATGCCCCAATTCTTTCTATTGCACTCCTGGAATTTTCTTCCCTTCGATCTCGTACTTCTTGTAGATTGCTCGACACTAATTGAAGTTCTAGCTTTCATACTCTTGCTTGGAGTTGTTGAATAGCCTCAACAAGCTTCCCCACTTGGCTCTCGGTTGTCTCTTCTTCCATCTATGCCAAGCCCGACACAGAGCAAAGTCCTCTAGTTACTGCCTCTCTCACCACAATCTGCTCTGCAAGCAGTTGTTCATTCTCCTTCTGGATTTTCTTCTTGCATTCTTCAAACTTCTCTCGAAGGTCATCTGTCTCTTGTTGTGCAACCCAATGTTGCTCTAAGGCCTCCTGCTTTTATTGCCTCAAGGCCTTTGTGGTCTGCTCCTTTTCCTCCTGGACTCGAAAAAGTTGAGTCTCTGTGGAATCTACTAATCTACGTAGTTGGGTGGGCTCATCCCCCAATTCTACATTCTATACTAAAGATGGCGTAGTGGACACTGCGCGGCTTGACTGAATAGCTTAATGGATGTCTTTTAGTTCTTTCTCAATCCTGTCATACAATGTTTCTTGTTTGTCTTCATGTCACTTCAATATTTCCTCTGAAGTATCTTCTACAGCTCCAATGATGAGATCAACATCATCTATGGTGAGCACATTCTATGACTGAGGCTTATTGGCTTAGGACTTCTTCCACGCTGATGGTTTCTACAAAGAACCCTTCCTTTTCTTGGATGTCTCGGCCTCTATAAGGGGATCCTTTCGCAGTGTTACTTTTCCCTCTTCTTGTTTGTCTTCTTCCCCTTCCTCCTCTTGGGTTACTTCGTTGCCTCCTCCTCCTGTTGGTGAGTAAGATGTAGTTTCCTCCGATGCGATGTTCTCTTCTTCACTTTCTATGTCCTACACTTCCTCCTTTTTCTTCTTTCTCTTTGTGTTGCTTGCTCTGTCATACTCGGTTCAGGTGACCAAAGGGCTTCCGATGATTTCAAGGTTAGAAAGATCTATCTGCTTGACTGGTACAAGGAATTCGGTAGGCCATTCCTTGGTTATCTCCTCCATGTCTTCATCGGTCAATTTGTAATAGGACTACAACTCCTCTTTTCTTTTGTCCCTCTGCACAGTGATGTAAATGAAGTGTCGATTTATGTGGAATTTTGCTAGCGACCTATAAGTATGAAAGGTGTTCGGGGTCATTCAGGGGAATGATTCAATGGCATGCTTGAGCTATAACTAATAAGTGTGGAACACCACATTTGATTTCCATTGCTTCACCATGTCTCTTGTATACCATAATGTGGTGAACCTCACAGCCAGTGGTTCTGATGGCTCAACTTCAGAGAATGTCGCTCCCTCCGACATCTCGCAAGCGACAAATGATATTAAGATCAACAACCAACTAATGTGGAACTCATAGACTTGGTCCTAAGCTTCACGACAATCCTTCTTCAACTCATTGATGAGGTATCTCGCCCAGTTCATCTGCGTCCCTTCGACACACTTCCCTGCAAGGTCGACTACGAATCCTGTTACCTGCGTAGGGTGTTTATTTATGACGATATTGACCGCTATCAGTTGACAATATAGGCGCACTGTGCCATCCTATATGGAGGCTACCTTGTAGCCTCACTTCCCTTTCTCCACATCGCCATATGCCTCCTTGATGTGCTGCTCCAAGGAGCGATATGACATCTTCCCTGGGTAGAATTTCTGAGGGTCTAGTCCCTACATGCTTAGTCCGGTGATTAGGTGGATCAACGTCAGATCCACATTGATGCACCTATCCAACCAAAGATACTTACCATGGTAGCACAATAGGAGGATTTTAACACACACGTTAACCTCCTAATTTCTTCCGAAGTGAGGGATCTTCATGACGTTCAATATCATCAATCTTGCAATCTCCTTGATCCACGACCGGGGAACTATCTTGGGCTTCTTCCCAGTCATCTTCGTCAAGTAGCGATGCGGTGTGAGCATTGCATAATTCTTTTTGTCGCCGAGGTTGAAATCACTTATCTTTAGAGCTGGGATCAATCCCAACTGCAGTCCAACTGCGCGTATCCCCTTCGGGAGGTATGCTATGATCAGCATGTACTCGAATTCATGTGGGACATTGTCACGACTAACCATGCCATCCATAGGCAGGATGTAGTTGGTCAAGACCGACGGGATCTGCTCTGCATTCGCCAGATCATCGCAGTGCTTGCTTCTTTTCTCAGTCATTGCTCAACTAGATCGACGTGTAGTCAAGAGGGATGCTTGCACTCCTCCCATCGACGAGGCTTGTATTCTTGCAGACATGACCTTCTCATCCATAAGGTCAATCAAGATTTATTCTACCGACTTCTCTACTACGCTAAGGTTTCCCGACATGCACACTTGTAGTCAAAGAACTTGGGTAGGCAAACAGATACTCAATGTGGTCAAGTCAATAGCGAGGTCTAGGCAGCACAGGGTGGTCTGTGATCACTTCTCTATTAGATCGAATATCTCAGTTTGAAAAAGTGGCCCTGGTGAGGCATTCGATGGATTAAATAAGCAATGTCATAAAAAATTCCTCCAATGGGCAGGAATGCCTCAATCAATACAATTCCATCTGTTATGGCACGGTCCCAATGGTCCAATGGCGGTCCTTCCAGAAATAACTGTGTTTCTAGCCGTTCTGAAGCGTCTTTCTAATGGTTGGGACACCTCCAATAGTCATATATCTTTGTCGTGGTGAAGTGCCTTTTTGTGAAGTTCTGCTAAACCAACGAGGTTCAAGTTCGACAAGCTTGCCTTCTGCGAAGTCTTCTCTGGAACTTCCTGAAGTTTTTGTAACTTTTCCTTGTTCTTACTGATCTTTCTTGCCTTCTTTCCTGTGATATGAGTCTCTGGATTCCTCTTTCCATTCTTATTCTTATTTTATCTTAGCATAGTAACTTTGCACTAATGAGGATCTTCCAAAGGGTTCGAATGTAATACCTCTTCGCTTGCTACTTTTGGGGTAGGTTCTCTTCTCTCCTACATGGATAGGGTTTTCAAGCTTTCCTGCATTCTTGCAACTTCAATAGCTAAGTCTCCAACTCTTAGTTGCTTCGACTTGTCCTCTTGTTCTTCTATTAAGAGTGATATTCTCCTAGCCATGAAGTCCCTTAATTCTTTCTTTTTCTATTCTATGGCTGCCTCTTCTTCTTTTCTTTGAATCTAATCTTTCTCAATCCAGGTTTTTCCTAACAAAAGTGAAAAAGGGGTGTTGTTCTCAAAAAACTTAATGAATTCAAATTCTTCTTTGGTCGATGTTCCATGAGCTATCGTAGGTACGTTAGTAACTCTTCCACATAAGGTTATCATCTTTCCTTTAAACAATCCTATCCTTCCCAATGAAGGAATCATAGTTGGCTTTCCCAAAATTTCCCAAGTACTTTCTAGCATAAGATTCACATGTGTTTCCTCATCTAATACACAGTCTACGTCGAAGTCTCTTATTCTTATTTTTATGCACTACTTTTCTTTTAATATCTCTAGTAGACTGATGTTTTTGTGATCATTCAGGGTTTCTTCCAGCTATAATAACATAGATTCTGATTTGTTCTAGTTTTCTAATATATCCCTAGTTTCTTGACCTTCTTCATGGTTTTCTTGTCTCATGTTCATATTTTCAACTTTACCAATCATTCTAGGTCAATCCAAAACCTCATGATCAATGGATTTACAACAAAGACAAGTAGGACCTACAGCAGGGCATTCCTTAACAAGATTTCTCGGTCTTCTGCAGCTATAACATAGTGTCAATCCTCTCTTTCTTTTAAATGATCCCCAACCTTTCATGTACTGTGCACTAGGATCATAGTGATGGACCTGCAAAAAATTCTTTCTATGGTCCTACATCCACTTGTTAGTCCAAAAAATATTTCTATGCATAGGAATAACATATCTTTCACTATCTCTACCAAATTTATGCAGATTGAATCTTCTTTCTTCTAGTTGTGCCCTAGTTTTCAGACTAGGACAAAATCTATCAAACATACCTAAATTCATACTTTCAAAGCAAAACTTTCCACTTATATTACCTTTACCAGAGCATAAAGATTTAAGATCTTACCTCTTTTCTTCAGATCAAGCTTCTCTTTTAGCACAGATATTCACAAGTCAGGTAGAATACTGCACACTACAACAACATATCCCGGCAACGGAACCAATTGTTGGCACAAAGGTAGACCCAGGTTTCAACGCTTCAACATCACACCAACAAAACCCTAACTATCGTCACTTTCGGCAACACCTGTGAAGAAGATGAAGTCTCACCCAAGGTAGAGGCAAGGGGGGTTGCAGGACTCAAGTGTCAACAACCTAGATGGGACACAGATCTGTGATTACATACTTCAATAGAGCACTTGGCCAATAACATTCATCAATTTCTAACCCTATTACAGATCAACACAATAGTAACCAAGATGTAAGCATGTCTAATCATTTAGCACGTAGCATTAGAGAAGATCTAACATTCATTCATATATATAGCAATAAGCATTAATGAATCAATCTATTAGGCATCAAGGTTAAGCAGATAAATACATAAACACCATGAATAACACAACACAAAGCACAATAAAATAGGATATACATGGTTCACCCCAGTGTGGGGCTACTTCCACTAACACTTCTCTTCTTTATTAGTCTCTTTCAATCTCCTTACAGGCATCCAGCTACAGAGCCAACTGTGCACAAGACAAGAGATCTGTGTGCACCTCGACAGATCCTCCTTCCTTGAATTAGGTCAAATCACAAGGCCTTACACATTCTATGCACAAAACACTTACAAAACGCTTGCACTTATCTCTACAAGCCTTAATACAATCATGCACTGAGGCACACCTTCTACTGCCTTCACTCTAAGTCCTATATACTTGTTTATACATTACAAAAGGGGCCTAAACATGGGTGAACCCATGGGACAACATCCCATACCTGTTACATAAACCCTAATATCCCCAAAAAATAGCAAAATGGGTGATATCCCACGATCTCTGCTTCGCCTAGGTGCTCCATCTTTGACCAACCTGTCGAAGTCCCAAAAATGGTCAAGCACGACCAAGGTTATCTCAAAACTTGGTCGAGGGCCAACAGTTCCTATTAAGAAATAAAAGAGGTGACAACATCATGATGACATGGAGAGATAGTGTGGAAGCCAAAATAACTTTAGGGGTAATGCTTATTTCCAGTGGAATGGTTGGTGAGACAGGAGTGGTCCTAGAGGGCCTATAAACCCTTATGGAATCAATGGTAATCTAGACTATGGGATCTGCAGAATGCCCGATTTTGACCATTCGTTGGATATTGTTGAGCATGTTCAAGAAGCGTGGATAAAGGAAAGTGCCAACAATGATGAGGTTTGGGGTTGAACAACAGATATTGATCAGTGGATGGGTGAGATGAAATCTCAACCATGGATCTTAGTGGAACCCACTTGTATCGTGAAAGAGAGGTTAAAAGAATGGGCTTTATCTTTCATGAAAGTTGGAGGACTTGATATTGTTTGGATTCGTTGGAGGTTAAGTCCCAAGAGCCATTGGATCTGGAGTAGATCAGATAAGGGTGATCGTCATCAGAATAAGGAAGTTAGGTGAATGACATTTCATGGGGAATAGAACTCGATGACGAAGAAGGGTTTCATGAATTTGGAATGTTTGATTAGAAATACAAATGGTAAGTGACACGTGGTAGTGACTTGGATTTAGATAAATGAGGGCTTGGGGATTTAGGGAGGATGTAACTTGAGATCTAGAGATTAGATCTAGGCATGGAAACATTCGTTTGGAAGCTCTGGGTGAAGAAAAACCATCTATGTCCCTTATAATTTAATAAGATATGAGAAAAGAAGAGAGAAACATTAACATCCCACCATCCTAAGAGAAGGTTAGGGTGTCGAGTGTGTGACAATGTGGTATCATAGTGGTGTTCAAACTCTAGGATTGAATGGGTCGCCAAGGTCACTTGATATTATTTAAAGAAATATTCTATCGATTGCCTAACATACATAATTTCATCAGTGATGTAATTACTAATAACAATTTTTGTTTCAACGTGTAGGACGTACTAAAAGAAACGAAAGTGATTGGTACAAGACAACATGGACGACACCTCACAAATCAGAGACAAAGACTTAGATGGTCAGAAGGATAGAGAAACTCCTTCGGATTTGATGGCCACTATTAGAAGTCTAAAGGAAGACAATGAAAGGCTTATGGCATCCCAAGATGAACAAGAAGAATTGAATGCAGTGTTACTGCAGAGGTTGTCTGAAATATAGAAACATATGCAACAAGGCCCTAGTAATGCAAATTTGCGATAGTCAGAGACATTGAAAACCCCTTCCGATGCTCAGAAGCACAGGCTGGTTGTTCTTCCAGTCTAAGGCATCAAGATGCCAAGAAACATAGATGAGGTGGAAGTGTTTCGATGGAGTCACCTAGTAGGAAGATTACTTCGGTAGATTTGTCCAGTAGTGGCATGAAATCAAGTGTTCCAAAGAAGAATAAGAGGAAGAATTCTCAAAGTTCTTTAATTGAATAATTCAATAAGTATAAGCCACCTACCTTCTATGTGGATAACCACACTTGTTGAGGGGTTTTCCCCCAAAACAACATGATAATAGAAGGGTGTATAAAGTGTAGGAAGAAACTACAGTCAATGATGTAGCTCGAAGTGTGTTGATAATTTATGCAGTTGTAGAGAATCGACGGGATGACCACCAAGCATCTGTGGTGGAATTAGAAGGTATTATTTCCAATCAACATATCTCTATTTTAATTGTCCCAAGTTCTAACATTAGTTATATTTCACCTCAGGTTGTTGAGGCATGTCCAATGCATAGAAAGAGACATGTGAGAGTGATGCAGCCAAAGCCTGCGATTCATTCACAAAATCAAATAAACCATGAAAACAAAGGAAAATGGAAAAATAACTCGCTTTTATTCCTTCTCCATCCTAACTATTACAAACTAAGTTCAACCCCTTATAACTACTATCTGGTATTTTCTAAAACAACTAATTTTCGAAAAACAATTATTTTTTAGAAAAACAACTAAATTTAGAAAATTATTGCATGAGTCTAAAGCTGACTACTAAATAAGAGATAACTAGCGTGACACTATTTTTCAACTCACTTTTCTAATTAATCTCATAAAATAAGAGATAACCGATAATTGAAAAATTAAAAGTTCCCGCAAAAACACTAAAATCCCAATTTGAGGCCTTATATGAAGGAATTTGGCCCTGAAAAAGTGTCGAAACGATGTCCAATCCGATAGATCCGATTGGCACGATAGTGAAATCTTTGATACACAACTCCCCATAAAATTCCATCCAAAATGGATAACCTAGTAAAAATTTATGACCCTCAGAAAATCCCCGAAAAATCCCTGCATCAGAGAGCACGGTTAGTCCAGTTATCCACTGGAATAAAGAGGAAAGCAGTTGAGTTGATTGAGGCATGTCTGAT
The DNA here is from genome assembly GCA_032191745.1 of Picea mariana. Lineage (NCBI taxonomy): Eukaryota > Viridiplantae > Streptophyta > Pinopsida > Pinales > Pinaceae > Picea > Picea mariana. The sequence continues at coordinate 54,612 of JASDQU010244325.1, forward strand.
TGAAGTGAATGGACTACAAACTCAGGAATCCCTAAATATCCTATTCCTAGGCTCATAAGATGTACTATTGGGAATGGATTGGTTAGTTTCCCACAAGGAAAGGTTAAATTGTTATGAGAAGGTTTTGGAATGCGAAGATGAGGAAGGAAATGCAAGGATTTTGCAAGGAATTCCAAAGCCAGTTTCAATAAGGAAAATATTAGCATTGCAAATAAAAAAAGTCAGCAGAAAAGGGTGTCCCTTGTAAAATATACCAGTGCTTAACTTAGTAGAGAGTAAAGAGTTGAAGGCTAAAGATCACCCAGTACTATGGGAATTCAAAGACATGTTTCTAGAGGAGGTGACTGGACTACCTCCGAAAAGAGATCTTGATTCTCAATAGATCTTATTCCTGGAGCAGTACCAACATCAAAAGTGCCTTACATAGTGAGCACACTAGAGTTGGTGGAGTTGAATGTGAAACTAAAGGAAATGTTGGATAAAGATTATATATGGCCTAGTGTGTCCCCATGGGGAGCAACAAACTTATTTGTAAAGAATAAGGATGGCACGTTGAGATTGTGTATCAACTATAGACAGTTGAACAAGATGACTATCAAGAACAAGTATCTTTTTCCTAGGATAGATGATCTCTTTGATTAGCGCAGAGGAGTTGCGGTTTTCTCAAAGATTGATTTGCAGTCGGGATATCAACAAGTCAAAATCAAGGATGAGCACATCCACAAGATAGCCTTTAGAACAAGGTATGTGCACTATGAGTTTGTGGCAGTACCATTTAGACTCATGAATCCACCAACTGCATTCATGTGTTTGATGAATAACATGCTCAACAGGTATTTGGACAAGTTTGTCTTAGTTTTTGTGGATGAATTTTTGGTGTATTCCAAGAATAGAGAAGAGCACAAAGAACATCTCAAGATGGTGTTACAAGTGTTAATAGAATACCATTTGTACGCTAAGTTTAGTAATGTGATTTCTTTCAAAGGGAAATCCAATATCTAGGCCATGTGATCTCAACAGAAGGAGTGGCAATGGATCCTGAGAAAATCAAGGCAATCATGAATTGGCCTACCCCTAGAAATGTAACACAAATAAGATCCTTCATGGGATTGATTGGCTATTACAGAAGGTTCATAAAGGGATTTTCCAAGATTGGTAACCCTATTACCTCATTGCAAAGAAAAGGGAAAAAGTTAAATGGCCACTAGAGTGTGAAGAAATATTCCAGTAGTTGAAGCATATTTTGACTAAAGCCCATGTTCTGAAGATTTCAGACCTATAAAAAGATTTCTTGGTTTGTATTGATGCTTGAAAGGAAGGAATTGGCGAAATATCATGAAAGAAGGGAAAGTGATTTTTTATGAGTCGTGAAAGTTGAATGCGAATGAGCAAAATTATGTTATACACGATCTAGAATTGGCAATTATTGTGCATGCATTGAAGATGTGGAGACATTACTTGCCCAGGAAATGATTTGTCCTAATGATCGACCACTATGGTATGATGTACCTATTCAACCAACCAAGATTGAATGCTAGATAGGCCAGGTGGATGGCATTGATTAGTGAATTTGATTACAAAATCAAGCACATAAAAGGGAAGGAAAACAAATTGGCAGATGTGCTCAATCGAAGTGTCAAACAATACACTTAGAAACTACAAGTGTAGGGAAGTCTAATATTAAGTAGAGGATTAAAACCCTCTTGTAGGGAGATGAGTTTTTCACTCAAGTGGAAGAAGGGTTCAAACGAGACCCTAGAGGGAATAAATATGAAGGGTATCATCTTGGAGATGATAGTCTCTTGTTATATAATAATAGATTGTACGTGCCTAATTCAACATATTTGAGGCATTTAATTATGGACGAGTTCCATAAAATTCCCTATGTAGGCTACCCTAGTTCCCCAAAAATGGTGATAGTGATAAGGTAGTTGTATTATTGGCCCAGGATGAAGAAGGAAATCACTCAACACATTGCCAAATGCTTGGAATGTCAACAAGTGAAAGTTGAAAACAAACATCCTGCAGGTCTATTGCAACATTTTCCTATTCCTGATTGGAAATGAGAAATGACTTCCATGGATTTCATCATCGATTTTCCAAAGACAATAAAACAACATGATGTGATCATGGTGGTAGTGGATAATCTAAGCAAGGAAACTCATTTTATCCCCATTAAATCTACCTTCAAATCCATAGATGCTGATAACATTTTATGAAGGAAATTTTGAGATTGCATGGTTTTCCCAAGACCATAATTTCGGATAGAGATGCCAAGTTCACCTCATATTTTTGAAGAAGATTGTTTGCAGGCTTGGGAACACAATTAGAATTTAGTGCATCCTACCATTCTCAAACAGATGGTCGGACTAAAAGAGTGAATAGAATATTAGAAGACATATTGAGAATGCATATTATGCATCAACCCAAATAGTGGGAGGATATTTACCTTTGGTAGAGTTCTCCTACAATAATGGTTATCACGAATCAATGAAAATGAGCCCTTTTGAGGTCTTCTATGGCAGGAAGTGTAGATTTCCAAATAGTTGGGAAAACCCAGTGTATAAGATCACACTTGCATCATAATTGCTCAAGGCGATGGAGTAGACAATGGTTAAGATAAGGCAAAATATAAAAGTAGCTCAAGATAGAAAAACAAGATATGTAGACAACAAGAGAACTCAAAGAGAGTTAAAATTAGGAGACCATGTGTATCTTTTAGTGAAATCCAAGAGGAGTTCTCTAAAAATGGGAATGTGTGCTAAATTGGCACCCCACTATTGTGGACCATTTGAAGTACTAGAAAGAGTGGGACTAGTAGCATACAAACTTGCATTACCACCTACTATTAGAGATCATAATGTGTTCCATGTATATTTGTTAATGGAATATGTACATGACCCTGATCATTGATTGAATGATGATACAAGTGGAACTAGAAGGAGAATTTCATCCCAAACCAAAATTCATCTTGATCAGAAGAGAAACAATGCTCTAGAACCGATCCATTGTGTAGCTCAAGGTGCAATGTAAGAACTTTGGAGTAGATGAAGCTACATGGGAGTTGGAAGATGCTAGGATATTGGCATACCTATTTTTATGTTCTATATAATTGTACATTCATGGTGTTTTAAACACCGAGGAAAGTGTTTCTTTTAAGGGGGAGGGGAATGTAACACCCTATTTTCCCCCAAGGTTATAATTATGTTTTGATTTAATGAAAATACCAAAAAATAACTAAATGAGAGAGAATAGCCTTGAAATTATTAGCCATGATACACAAGTGGGAATTGATGAAGAAGGGATTGATGAAGCGGCATGGACTGGGGCACTAAGTTGTTTTAATGAAGAAAATAGGAAGCTTGTTTAACAAGATAACTTATGCTTGCTGAGCATAAACTCATACCTTTTGGTGCACCTAATTTGAATGAGCCATGTGATCAGTTATGGAAGGCCAGGGAAGTGGTTGAGGAAGTTAATTGTTGTTGACAAATTTGTCTTTTGTTGATGTAAAGGGCCAATTAGATGACCTGACAGTAGGACATTATGATTTTCCCCTTCAGAATGGGAACTGTAGACTGTAGGTTGCATCTGCATGAAGGCCACAATAATCCCAAGGATATCAACCAAGGAAAAGACCAAAGGTGGAAAAATGCCACCAGATACCACACATGGAGAGGAGATACTAGACAGTCATCAAGCAAAGTGTGGTATCATAGATAGAAGGAACACATGCACGAGAGCTGAGAAAAGAAAATTTGAATCGGATTCGTGAGGAGTAGACTCACAGAGAACAAGCGCTGAGAAAAGAGGATTTCAAGAGCGCATCTTGAGAAACATTTATAGGTTTCCTTGAAGAAAATAGGAAACTCATCCAACTTGAGAATGATCACCCTAAAGAAGATGAGACTTGAATCCATACTTGAACAATAATGGACTACAACTTGGTGCTTACTGGATAGAAACCGACATTGGTAAGGGGAGGTCACCAAGGAAATGTTTAGAAGTGAAGGGACTCACTTGTGTAGAGGGAATCCCTCTGGAATAGGGCTTGGAATGGGGGTGACATATTGTAGGGACGTACTCTACAGTGTGGCCTAATGTTGGGATGAAAGGTGTCCTTGTTGGCGCTCCACATAGTTGTAAGACCCTAGGTTCAAGTTATCTTGACCAAAAAAACCCTTCAAACACCGACCCTTTCGACATTACCTACATGTAGATGAAGTCTCACCCAAGGTATCTATTGGGACTACAAGAACCAGGTTTCTACAATAGTGAGGGAATGGGAGATGATCAATCCATTCTTTCTTACTTATTGGTTATGAGCGCATCGTTCTGTCTTTGTTCTTCGTTATCTATTTAGTGAGTTCATATTCATATTACCATTATATTCCATATTAAAACATAAAAAAATTAGTGTAACAGTCGTAACTATTGTTGTTACACATTATTTTGGTCACCCGTGTGATCAACTGACGATATGTGTATTGCTTACTTCTCTGTTCCTTGAAGCTATTAAAGCTACTAAAAAAATAAGACTTTCTCCCTGAGAAATAGAATCATCTCTCCTTTCTTAAAAACTCTATCAAAGAAGATCGTCTCACCTTGCCAAATGATAAGGGTGTGATGATCCTTGATCATTGCATGCTACACCACAGTGGATTGAGGCATCGTCGCAGGATGCTTGT
>JASDQU010244325.1:60291-73635 GCA_032191745.1 Picea mariana
TATACGTGGTTCACCCCAGCGTGGGGCTACATCCACTAACTCTTCTCTTATTTATTAGTCTCTTTCAATCTCCTTATAGGCACCCAACTACAGAGCCAACAACGCACAAGACAGGAGATCTGTGCACACCTCGACATATCCTCCTTCCTCGAATTAGGTCAAATCACAAAGCCTTACACAGTCTGTGCACAAAATACTTACAAAACGCTTGCACTTATCTCTGCAAGCCTTAATACATTCATGCACTAAGCCAACTACTCATGCACCGAGGCACACCTTCTACTGCCTTTGCTCTAAGTCCTATCTACTTGTTTATACATTACAAAAGGGGCCTAAACATGGGTGAACCCATGGGTGAGATCCCGCGATCTTCGCTTCGCTTAGGTGCTCCATCTTTGACCAGCCTGTCGAAGTCCAAAAAATGGTCAAGCACGACCAAGGTTCTCTCAAAACTTGGTTGAGGGCCAACCGTTCCTATTAAGAAATAAAAGAGGTGACAACATCATGATGACATGACGAGCTAGTGTGGAAGCCAGAATAACTATAGGGATAATTCATGTTTCCAGTGGAATGGTTGGTGAGACAAGAGTGGTCCTAGAGGGCCTATAAACCCTTATGGAATAAATGGTAATCTAGACCGTGGGATCTACAGAATGCCCTATTTTGACCATTCGTTGGAGATTGTTGAGCATGTTCAAGACGCGTGGATAAAGGAAAGTGCCGACAAAGATGAGGTTTGGGGTTGAACAATAGATATTAATCAATGGATGGGTGAGATTAAATCTCAACCATGGATCCTAGTGGGACCCACTTGTATCATGAAAGAGAGGTTAAAAGAATGGGCTCTATCTTTCGTGCAAGTTGGAGGCCTTGATATTGTTCTGATTCATTGGAGGTTAAGTCCCGAGAGCCATTGGATCTCGAGTAGATCAGATAAGGGTGATCGCCATCATAATAAGTAATCTAGGTGAATGGCATTTCATGGGAAATATAACTCGATGACGAAGAACGGTTTTGTGAATTTGGAACCTTTGATTAGAAATACAAATGCCAAGTGCCATATTAGTACCACATCAATGCCACATCAGATGGAATGAGTGGTAGGGATCCATGTGGGTGCCACGTGGTAGTGACATGGATTTAGATAAATGAGGGCTTGGGGATTTAGGGAGGATGTAACTTGAGATCCAGAGACTAGATCCAGGCATGGACACATTCGTTTGGAAGCTCTAGGTCAAGAAAACCCATCTATGTCCCTTATAATTTAATAAGATATGATAAAAGAAGAGAGAAATATTAACATCCCAGCATCCTAAGAGAAGGTTAGGATGTTGGGTGTGTGACAAAGTGGTATCATAGTGGTGTTCAAAATCTAGGATTGAATGGGTTGCCAAGGTCACATGATATTGTTTAAAGAAATCTTCTATTGATTTCCTAACATACATAATTTCATCAGTGATGTAATTACTAGTAACAGTTTTTGTTTCAACATGTAGAACATATCGAAAGCAACAAAGGTGATTGGTACAACACAACATGGACGACACCTCACAAATCAAAGACAACGACTCGGATGGTCAAAGGGACAGATAAACTCCTCTGGATTTGATGGCCACTATTAGAAGTCTGAAGGAAGACAATGAAAGGCTTATGACAGCCCAAGATGAACAAGAAGAATTGAATGCAGTGTTACTACAGAGGCTGTCTGAAATCTAGAAACATATGCAACAAGGCTATAGTAATGCAAAGTTGCTATAGTTGGAGACGTTGAAAACCCCTTCGGATGCCCAAAATCATGGGCTGGTTGTTCTTCCATTAAAAGGCATCAATATGCCAAGAAACACAGATCAGGTGGAAGTGTTTCCATTGAGTCACCTAGTAGGAAGATTACTTCGGTAGACTTGTCTAGTAGTGGCATGAAATCAAGTGTTCCAAAGAAGAATAAGAGGAAGAATTCTCAAAGTTCATTAATTGAATAATTCAATAAGTATAAGCTGCCTACCTTCTATGTGGATAACCACACTTGTTAAGGTATTTTCCCCAAAAAAAAAATGATAATAGAAGGGTGTATAAAGTGCAAGACGAAACTACAGTCAATGATGTAGCTCGAAGTGTGTTGATAATTTATGCAGTTGTAGAGAATCGATGGGAAGACCACCAAGCATCTATGGTGGAATTAGAAGGTATTATTTCCAATCAACATATCTCTATTTTAATTGTCCCAAGTTCTAACATTAGTTATATTTCACCTCAGGTTGTTGAGGCATGTTCATTGCATAGAAAGAAACATGTGAGAGTGATGCAGCCAAAGCCTAAGATTCATTCACAAAATCAAATAAATCATGAAGACAAAGGAGAATGAAAAAATAACTCTCTTTTATTCCATCTCCATCCTAACTATTACAATCGAAGTTCAACCCCTTATAACTACTATCTGTTATTTTTGAAAACAACTAATTTTCGAAAAACAACTAAATTTAGAAAATTATCGCACGAGTCTAAAACTGACCACTAAATAAGAGATAACTAGCATGACACTATTTTTCAACTCAATTTTCTTATTAATCTCATAAAATAAGAGATAACCAATAATTGAAAAATTAAAAGTTCCCGCAAAAACACTAAAACCCCAATTTGAGGCCTTATATGAAGGAATTTGGCCCTGAAAAAGTGTCGAAACGATGTCCAATTGGATAGATCGGATTGGCACGGAAGTGAAATCTTTGATACACAACTCCCCATAAAATTCCATCCAAAATGGATAACCAAGTAAAATGTATGACCCTCATAAAATCCTCGAAAAATCCCTGCATCAGAGAGCATGGTTAGTCCAGTTATCCACTAGAATAAAGAGGAAAGCAGTTGAGTTGATTGAGGCATGTCTGATTGAAGTGAATGAACTGCAAACTCATGAAGCCCTAAATATACTATCCCTGGGCTCATAGGATGTACTATTGGGAATGGACTGGTTAGTTTCCCACAAGGAAAGGTTAAATTGTTATGAGAAGGATTTGGAATGCGAAGATGGGGAAGGAAACACAAGGATTTTGCAAGGAATTCCAAAACCAGTTTCAATAAGGAAAATATCAGCGTTGTAAATAAAAAATTTCAGCAGAAAAGGGTGTCCCTTGTACAATATACAAGTGCTTAACTTAGTAGAGAGTAAAGAGTTGAAGGCTAAAGATCACCCAATACTATGGGAATTCAAAGATATGTTTCCAGAGGAGGTGACTGGACTACCTTCAAAAAGAGATCTTGATTCTCAATAGATCTTACTCTTGGAGTAGTACCAACATCAAAAGTGCCTTACATAGTGAGCACACTAGAGATGGTGGAGTTGAATGTGCAACTGAAGGAAATGTTGGATAAAGGTTATATATGGCTGAGTGTGTCCCCATGGGGAGCAACAGACCTATTTTTAAAGAATAAGGATGGAACGTTGAGACTGTGTATTGACTATAGACAGTTGAACAAGATGACTATCAAGAACAAGTATCCTTTTCCTAGGATATATGATCTCTTTGATTAGCTCAGAGGAGTTGCAGTTTTCTCAAAGATTGATTTGCAGTCGGGATATCAACAAGTCAAAATCAAGGATGAGCACATCCACAAGATAGCCTTTAGAACAAGGTATGTGCACTATGAGTTTGTGGCGGTACAATTTAGACTCATGAATCCACCAACTACATTCATGTGTTTGATGAATAACATGCTCAACAGGTATTTGGACAAGTTTGTCTTAGTTTTTGTGGATGAATTTTTGGTGTATTCCAAGAATAGAGAAGAGCACGAAGAACATCTCAAGATGGTGTTACAAGTGTTAATAGAATACCATTTCTACACTAAGTTTAGTAAATGTGATTTCTTTCAAATGGAAATCCAATATCTAGGCCATGTGATCTCAGTAGAAGGAGTGGTAGTGGATCCTAAAAAAATCAAGGCAATCATGAATTGGCCCACCCCCATAAATGTAACATAAATAAGATCCTTCATGGGATTGGTTGGCTATTACAGAAGGTTCATAAAGTGATTTTCCAAGATTGGTAACCCTATTACCTCATTGCATAGAAAAGGGAAGAAGTTAAATGGCCACCAATGTGTGAAGAAATATTCCAGTTGTTGAAGCATATTTTGACTAAAGCCCATGTTTTGAAGATTGCAGACCTATAAAAAGATTTCTTGGTTTGTACTGATGCTTGAAAGGAAGGAATTGGCGAAAATATCATGCAAGAAGGGAAAGTGATTTTTTATGAGTTGTGAAAGTTGAATGAGAATGAGTAGAAGTATGTTATACATGATCTAGAATTGGCAATTATTATGCATGCATTGAAGATGTGGAGACATTACTTGCCCAGGAGATGATTTGTCCTAATGACCGACCACTATGGTATGAAGTACCTATTCAACCAGCCAATATTGAATGCTAGATAGGCTAGGTGGATGGCATTGATTAGTGAATTTGATTACAAAATCAAGCACATAAAAGGGAAGGAAAACAAATTGGCAGATGTGCTCAATCGAAGTGTCAGACAATACACTTAGAAACTACAAGTATAGGGAAGTCTAATATTAAGTAGAGGATTAAAACCCTCTTGTAGGGAAATGAGTTTTTCACTCAAGTGGAAGAAGGGTTACAACGAGACCCTAGAGGGAATAAATATGAAGGGTATCATCTTGTAGATGATAGTCTCTTGTTATAAAATAATAGATTGTACGTGCCTAATTCAACAGATTTGAGGCATTTAATTATGGACGAGTTCCATAAAATTCCCTATGTAGGTTACCCTAGTTCCCAAAAAATGGTGATAGTGATAAGGTAGTTGTATTATTGGCCCAGGATGAAGAAGGAAATCACTCAACACATTGCCAAATGCTTGGAATGTCAACAAGTGAAAGTTGAAAACAAACATCTTGTAGGTCTATTGCAACATTTTCCTATTCCTGATTGGAAATGGGAAATGATTTCCATGGATTTCATCATCGGTTTTACAAAGACAATAAAAAAACATGATGTGATCATGGTGGTAGTGGATAATCTAAGAAAGGAAACTCATTTTATCCCCATTAAATCTACCTTCAAATCCATAGATGTTGATAACATTTTATGAAGGAAATTTTGAGATTGCATGGTTTTCCCAAGACCATATTTTTGGATAGAGATGCCAAGTTCACCTCATATTTTTGGAGAAGATTGTTTGCAGGCTTGGGAACACAATTGGAATTTAGTGCATGCTAACATCCTCAAAAAGATGGTCGGACTGAAAGAGTGAATATAATATTAGAATACATATCGAGAATTCATATTATGCATCAACCCAAATAGTGGGAGGATATCTACCTTTGGTAGAGTTTTCCTACAATAATGGTTATCAAGAATCAATGAAAATGAGCCCTTTTGAGGTCTTGTATGGCAGAAAGTGTATATTTCCAAATAGTTGGGACAACTCAATGGATAAGATCACACTTGCACCATAATTGCTCAAGGCGATGGAGCAGACAATGGTTAAGATAAGGGAAAATATAAAAGTAGCTCAAGATAGACAAACAAGATATGTAGACAACAAGAGAACTCAAAGAGAGTTTAAATTAGGAGACCATGTGTATCTTTTAGTGAAATCCCAGAGGATTTCTCTAAAAATGGGAATGTGTGCTAAATTGGCACCCCGCTATTGTGGACCATTTGAAGTACTAGAAAGAGTGGGACCAATAGCATACAAATTTGCATTAGCACCTACTATTGGAGATCATAATGTGTTCCATGTATATTTGTTAGAGAAATATGTACATGAACCTAATCATGTCATTGATTGAATGATGATACAGGTGGAACTAGAAGGAGAATTTCATCCCAAACCACAATTCATCTTGATTAGGAGAGAAACAATGCTCAAAATCGATCCATTGTGCAGGTCAATGTGCAATGTAAGCACTTTGGAGTAGATGAAGCTACATGGGAGATGGAAGATGCTAGGATATTAGCATACCTATTTTTATTTTCTATATAATTGTACATACATGGTGTTTTAAACACCAAGGAATGTGTTTGTTTTAAGGGGGAGGAGAATGTAACACCCTATTTTCCCCCAAGGCTATAATTATGTTTTGATTTAATGAAAATACCAAAAAATAACTAAATGAGAGGGAATAGACTTGAAATTACTAGCCATGATACACAAGTGGAAATTGATGAAGTGGCATGGATTGGGGCACTGAGTTGTTTTAATGAAGAAAATAGGAAGCTTGTTTAACAAACTAACTTATGCTTGCTAGTCATAAACTCATACCTTCTAGTGCACCCGATCTGAGTGAGCCACGTAATCAATTATGAAAGGTAGGGGAAGTGGTTGAGGAAGTTAATGGTTGTTGACGAATTGGTCTTTTGTTGAATTAAAGGGCCAATTCGATGACCTGACATTACGACATTATGATTTTCCCCTTCAGAATGGAAACTGGGGACTGTAGGTTGCATCTACATGAAGGCCACAATAATCCCAAGGATATCGACCAAGGAAAAGACCAAAGGTGGAAAAATTCCACCAGATACCAAACATGGACAGAAGATACTAGACACTCAGCAAGCAGAGTGTGGTATCATAGATAGAAGGAACACATGCACAGGAGCTGAGAAAAGAAAATTTGAATCAGATTCATGAGGAGTAGACTCACAAAGAACAAGCGCTGAGAAAAGAGGATTTCAAGAGAGCATATTGAGAAACATTTATAGGTTTCCTTGAAGAAAATAGGAAACTTGTCCAACTTCAGAGTGATCACCCTAAAGAAGAGAAGACCTGAATCCATGATGGAGCAATAATGGACTACAACTTGGTTCTTACTAGATAGAAACTGACATTGGTAAGGGGAGGTCACCAAGGAACTGTTTAGAAGTGAAGGGACTCCCTTGTGTAGAGAGACTCCCTCTGGAAAGGGGCTTGGAATGGGGGTGACATATTGTAGGGGCGTACTCTACAATATGGCCTAAGGTTGGGATGAAAGGCATCCTTGTTGGTGCTTTGTGCAGTTGTAAGACCCTAGGTTCAAGTTATCTTGACCAACAAAAGCTTTCAAACACTGAATCTTTCAGCATCACCTGCATGTAGATGAAGTCTCACCCAAGGTATCTATTGGGACTACACGAACCAGGTTTCTACAGTAGTGAGGGAATGGGAGATGGTCATTCCATTCTTTATTACTTATTGGTTATGAGCGCGTTGTTCTGTCTTTGTTCTTCATTATCTATTTAGTGAGTTCATATTCATATTACCATTATATTCCATATTAAAACATAAACCCATTAGTGTAACAGTCATAAATATTGTTGTTACACATTATTTTTGTCACCCATGTGATCAACTAACGATATGTGTATTGCTTACTCCTCTATTCCTTGAAGCTATTGAATCTACTGAAGAAATAAGACTTTCTCCCTGAGAAATAGAATCATCTCTCCTTTCTTAAAAACCCTATCAAAGAGGATTGTCGCACATTGTCAAATGATAAGGGTGTGATGATCCTTGATCATTGCATGCTGCACCACAGTGCATTGAGTCGTCGTCACAGGATGCTTGTGTTTAGGGTGTGACGATAATCATAATGATAATGATATTCCATATTTTGATAGTAATATGCAATGTGACTAATGATGGGAGTTGGGGGTCTGCTTTATCTAAATCAAATGTTATTAGATGGGTGTCTACAGGATCTACTGGCCCCAATTATGAAAGTAATTCCTTTCATTGGAAAGGGTATGTTTGAAGGACTTCCATAACTGACATGGCAGTGGGTGACTGAGTGAGATTGTCAACAATACTATAGCTATGGGCGGCTCGAGCATGAGGATTATGCGCATTCTAGCGCAAGGGTGCATGAGGCGTCTGAATGATGGCTTTAGTGTTAGGATGAGGGATCATCAATGGTTGTCCAGTTGGTGGCTGGGGGGCATTCGAAGTGGTAGGTAATGGATCAGAGGATGTACCATATTGGTGACTGCGAGTTTGTAAGATGATTTCCTTGAGGTGGGATAGGTTTTTATAGTACCGTTGGTGGTGGTGGTAGTATATAAGTGGGAGGTCCATGAGGTGGACTTTGAGGGTTGGGAGCCTACTGAGGATTCATGGAATCTTTCATCCATTTGTAGTTGGCGATTTGAGGTAAATTGTGAGTGTAATAGCCATATTCTCCACATAATGCACAAAGGTAATTGTTTCGAAGGTTCTTTATTCACCCTTGTCATGGTTGGAAATTATTAATATTTCCCCCTTGAGGGTTTTGGTTGGTTTGGTGCTGGTTACCCCCAACATGGGGGTTTTGTTGAGGGGGGTTCCCTCCTTGTCCCTTATTCCTATTCTTTTGTTTCTTCTGGTTATTGTTAGGTTGGTGAGGTGGATTGGTCTTATTCAACTGTTCAAAATATTGAACTTTTTGAAGAGGGGAAGGTTGGATGAAATTAACCCTTGTCTGGTGTTGTCCATGTGGGGGTGAGACAAGTTGTGGTGGAACTAGGAAGGGATAGTATGGGTTACCTTGTGGGGTTCCATATGGGTTGTAAGAAGTGGAGGTGGCTCCATTATTACTAGGTATATATGAAATTGTTGGTGGAGGAACTATTTGTGGGATAAGGATTGGTTGGGGAAGTGATGTGGGTATATGGGTACCCATGGGGAGAAGAGGAGGTTCCATGAATGGTGGTTGGCGGGGGCGGAGGATAATATGAAGCTCCCCCATATGGTTGAAAGTATGGTTTTGTCCCATATGTGGGTATTGGCTATGCATGTGGTTGATTATTATCCATGGAGTCGATCAACCCATCCACAACATGTGATGTTCTAGGTTTCTATTTATCAAAGGGTAAAGGACAAGGAGAATTTGAAAGGACCATGTATAGGTTCCTTGATTGGGAATATATGAGGTCAAATTGTTGTTCCCTGGTGATGGCTTCATCTTCAGTTTGGGGGAGGGATGTAGCCACATCTTTGGAAAGGGTAGGAACAAGTGATCAGAGGAAAAAATCTATCCTTTGTTGTGGGGTGGTGTCCACTTTACAAAGGTTGCAACATCTATGCCATTCATGAATGTGGTATAAAATGTGAGTAGCAGTGTCTTGTTTGCATTCTGGTAGGATCTCAGACTTGGTATCACAATAGATGGGAAGTTGAAAAATGATAGGAATTATTTGGCTAATGATTTAAAGGTTGAATGGGCTCCAGAATTCTCATCCACATACCATTTGGCAGCTATACATGTGAGAGTTCTTTGAAATAGCCATAGGTGAATGTAATATTCCACTATGTTATTGGAAGAACACCACAAGTGGAAGGAGATGACATGGTTGGTGGGGTCCTCTCCAGATTTCACTTCAATCTTAGGGATGTCTAAAGGTAGTTTTGTGGGCATATTCGAACAAGTGGGGTCGTGTAATATGGGATCATTTTTCAGTTTAGTTAGATCAGGGATATTGAGTGAAGACAAAAAGGGCATGATAGGAGTGGGTCCTGCCATGTTATGGGAGGAAGTATTTCCTTGGGAGCTTGTACTTTGTGAAAAGTTTTGGTCACCTCATCCTTGTGGTGGAGGGTTTGTTTGTGAGTTGCTTGGGATATTGGTTCCAAGAAAAGTGGCTCTTAATAACACTGAGCCTAGTATCGTAGCACTAAATAGTTTGTGTGATGGAACTATTGATGTCTCAACGAAATTAGGAACACCACCCAAAATTGGGGATAAGTTTCTCAACCATCTAGAACGACGGGGATAATGTGGTTACCCTATGATTCTAGCCTAGAAGTGGGTGTGTGTAAATAGTGGTGAGTAATTATAGGACAAACTACTTTCAAATTACTTTCACAAATGTATTCATAAAACTTCATGTATTAAAGTGGTGAAAATCATACATCAAAACAATGTGGAAAGTGGGTTGGGATTTTTGTAACTTCTCGTGGGGGAATAAAAAATAAAATAACAAGTGCACATGTTCTATCCAATGTAACATCCTTCCTCTCAAATAACACCAGACCTCCAAAAAATATCTTGATAGTGGGGCCAGAACCCACTTGAGGAGAAACTAGTGAAGGGATGAACAATCAATTATAATGATGGATGAAGGGGGAATATCCTAGAAGTACTTGCGATATTTCCCAACAATCGTTCAAAATTTGACTGAGGTGCGATTTCATCTCACAACCGCCACCTTGGGTATATAAATCCTAAGTTTTTTCTACTAAGCTACCTCTATCAAGCACGCCATTTAGATCTTCGGCCTCAAAAATTGATCACAGGCTAGATGCTTTCCAGGTGTTGGGTGACCCAAGGAGGGATGCACAAAACAATTGGACTTCGACCTTCAACCCTTCATGGGTGTCTCCCTACCTTATGGTATATTAATTCTTGAGTGGGAGGATTTTGGCACCCTAATTCACAACTTTCTAAGTTTCAAAATGAGAAATGATGATGGGGAGTTATTTAGATCCCTATCCCCAAAATCGTAACTTGGACTACCAAATTCTTTTTTGTTCCTCATGTGGAGGTTAGAAAGTAGGTTGATTATGGTTTTTTTAGAATGTGAAAGAGGGTTGTGAAGTTGGGGTCATGGACCAACTTTGTTCTTTATGATGGTGTGCGCAAAGATATTTTTCTAAACAAATGAAGCTCACAAGAGTTTCAAGTATCTAGCAAAAAGGATTTTGAATGAGTGAGAGTGTGTGCAAGGAGTGGTAATGGTGAAACAATTTTTTAATAAATTAAATTCAATATTTTAGCACGGTTGAAATCATGTGGTACTTTACTTATCTTGTTTAGATAAATTACTAAATTTGTTCAAAATGACCCTTGCAAACGAATGTAAATCCTAAGCTATCATGGTAGATATGATAATCCTTACTTGGACCTGTTATCTTCCTAAGGCATCTTGTAATCTAGAAAACTTGAAACTAGTCTTATATTTTGAGCATGTGGGCATGTGTGGGCCCTTACATTTTATTTAAAATCCTTAGGTGGATTACTATACCAATTGAAAACTATCCTAGAATTGCATGCATGTGGGAATATGTGCCCTTACAAATCTTTTAAGGTTAATTTTCAACAAGTTAAGAAGGTTGGCCTCTTTTTGAAAATGATTTGATTTACGAAGGGAGATGGAGACTTAGCTAAGAAACCTCTTTTTTTTATTTACAAGATCACACTAAGGTGAACGGAAAGATCATACTCCAAGATTGGTTTAAATGGTCTTCTAGCCTCGGTTTAATGTGATGACTTTGTAAAAGAATGAAATCTTTTTTCTGAAATTCAAATGAAAAACCTTTTAAGCCATCCACATGGAAACCAAGGAAATCAAAGATATTGTGGCTCCTTTTAATATCCCTAATTATCTATGTGCGATGTGGAGTTTATGTATGAAAGAATGAGATCTCATCTTGCTTTTACTAGCTTTTACAAAGTGCTAAAATCAAATCTAAACTACTGAGTGGAAGTGGGCAACTCAAGCCTTAAAATTTTGCAAAAATAAGATAGGTGTGTGGCTAACAAAGGAAAATGGTGAAGAAAAGAGTGATGGAATACTCAAGAGGAGAGATTCTTAACACTTGCTATGGATTCCCAAAATATTTCTAAGAGGAAGATGGCTTCCCAAAGATAAAAATGAGAAGCATAACAATACTCAAATGATTCTTCTTTTTTGCATACAATGGCCCTTTATTTATAGGAGGATGGAAACAAATTTCTTAACCAGTTCCAAATGTGAATGGTAGGCCTTTGGAGGTACCTCCCATCCTTTTCAGTGATCACAAGGAGAAATTTGGGGGCAATTTTGGGTATGGGGGGAGATCCCTTCCATCCCAAAAGTGGTTAAGGCCCGACCAAACTCATAAATGCATCATCTCTGCATCCACATAGGTATTTTTACTGTCATTCGTGCAATGTGCACATTGTACACCATGTTAGCCTGCGTGGATATGCGCGTGCTACTTTCGTTAAATGTGCATGGATTTCCGTAACCACTTTTACATAGTATTATGATTTTATTTCCAAACTTAGTGTAATCCTCCATTGAATATTGGTAGTATGTTGTGTTTGTGTAACTATTTATTGATCCATTTTCTACATTTATGGTGAGCCATTTTCCAGTGATAAAAAATCCTAGGGTAATGAAATGGTAGGACTTCAAGGCATTGTTGAAGTAAAAATTCTATCCCATGGGTTATGAAGAGGATTAACTCATGAAGTGGCAATATCATTGACAAGAAGAAGGAAAATGAGTGAAAGAATACACTTCTGAGTTTAGGAGGTAGACCATCCAGTTGGGTATCTCTGTGGAAGAGCCAGGAGTGGTGACGAAGTACCTTGGAGGAATTTTCAACCATATCCAAAGACAATTACAGCTTCATGTTGTGAAAAGCATAGATAAGGAAATAAAGAAGGCTCTCTACATTGAATTCGACTCTAAGAAAGGAAAACATCACATGGGCCAAGAACAAACCAACAAGAGAAGAGATAAGAAGATGACATTCACAACTGAAAAACAGAGGGATCCTAATAGGCCTTGCAAACATTGCAATGTAGATGGACACATGGAAGTGACATGTTGAAAACTTCATCCATAATTATGTCCAAAGTGGCTAAAGTACAAGGGGAAAATCAAGGGATCTACCAAGAAAAATGAAGAAGTGATAGAAAGCACCTCTGATCTAGATGAATTTATGGTCTGCACCACATTGCAACAGCCAAAGGTAGGTGGAGATAAACATGCATTATTTGAAATCAAAGTTCAAATGAAGAAATGAAAGGTAAATTCCTTGTTTGATAGTGGTTCTCAATGTAATATGGTTTCCAAAACATTAGTTGATGATCTTGGTATAGAAACCTATGATCTAGTGCAGCCAAGTTCACTAGTATGGTTGCAAGGGAAAACAATTATGAGAATCACTTGATGATGTAAAATCAAGTTCACAATTAGTGCCAAATATGTTGATGAGGTAGAATTTGAAGTTTCACCATTGGACGCATGTGGAGTGATATTGGGTAGCCACTAATTGTGGGATAGGGATGCTACCTTATACATGAGAAAAACCAAGTACCACTTGGTCAAGGGTGGCAAGGCATACCTCATCAAAGCACATCAAGGGAGAAAGATCATAACTCCTCTAGCAAAAAAAAAAATGTTAGACAAGTAGGAGACAAATCACCTTCGTCAAAAATGGAATGGTGGATATTCAAAGACAAATGGAGGTCTTCTTCTTTTGTCTCCTTAATGGTCTAGCTTTTCAGGAACAAAATCCTTCAAATGGGGAGGTGTGTTCCAAATTGGATCATGGAAAATGTTTGTAAATGTTGTAAATAAACATGTTTTTTTTTTTTTTT
>JASDQU010244325.1:81721-106707 GCA_032191745.1 Picea mariana
CTAAAGAAGGTATTGCTCCTTGTATCCTCATAGTGTGCTATCATTTCTTCCATGAAAATTGTCCAAGTGACAAGTGATTTGCGAGAACAAAGCCATCTATACCATACAAATTGATTGGGTTCTAAATATGAAGAAGCAATTCATACCTTTTGTGTATGTGGCACATTATGTAGATCAAAGAATTGCTCCATCTGAAGTATCCATGTGATAGGGTCCTTGCCATCAAACTTCCTCATATCGATCTTAGGAATGTGGTTGGTCTTCAAACCAAGGTTAGAGTTTCTCCATTCTTGATTCACCTTCCTTGTGTCCTCATCATGAATTTCATGGGATGCATTTTCACTTTCAGGTGTCCTCTCTGTTACGAAATTTTTCAATACTTCCATGATATCCCCTTTTAAAGCGTCCATCTTAGTATGTATTGCCTCAAACTTAGCTTCTATTGAATCCATCATCTCTTGTAGTTCATCTTTTTTTATTGTCTTCTTTTGTAAATCATTTATGTCCCTACACATTTTTTCACCTTCATCAAGAGTCCAAGTAGGATTTTCTGGAGGCTTATTTGGTGTAGAATTTCCCTTTTTGTGTGGCATGTTGGCCAAGTATCACTTTTGAACCTTGATTTTGAGGTGGTTCTGCTAGACAATCTTTCTTCTATTGTATCTCCCAAGTTTCGGCCGTTCTACGTATGAAACCTTCTTTTTTGTAGTTCTCTGCTATTTCTTCTTTGTAATGCCACAGGTATGATCAAAATTGTATCTGCCAAGTGGAATTTATGGTAACTTCCCCACAACTTGCTGATTTTTGGCCTTTCCAGGAGATCTCACTTGTATAGCATGCCCTGCACAAAATAATTGATATTAAATTTTGAAACTTGTACCAACAATACTACAGACTGTCCACTATCCAATGCAACTAGTCTCACTCAATTTCGATACTCTAGGAAGAAGTTATGATTTTTTACCTGGAACACATTCTTGAGACTAGTCAATAGGATTAGTTAGATACCCTATCTTCCACAGGGTGTATCTACAAATGTGAGATGAACCAAAAGCTATAAATTTTACCATAGATAGATTACTAATTTCTATGATTATCCTCTGGAGTTCAGGTTCTGAAACATTAGAGACAAATTTTTATAGTGAAAATTCCGCAATGACTCAGTTCAGGATGATTCCATAACCCTATCTTGCACAAGCTATATCGTTGAAAGTATAAGGCCTCAGGAGCTTGAATTTTAACCCAACGTACCTTGATCCGTCTAATAAATATCCTCCAAGCCATTCCTTCTGAAACATTGTAGAAAAAACATTATAGTGAAATTTCCAAGGTGTCTCAGATGCAGCAGTGAAACCCCAAGACCTTGAGCTCTGATGGCATATGTTAAGAACCAAATATCAATATAGCATAGAAAAACCTTAGAATAAGTACTCAACACCTTGAAAATGAGATAATTTCAGATAATAAGCCTCTTTGAGGGGGAAACCTTCTTTTACCCCACATAAATGTTCAAGTACAAGATGATTCCAAATGAAAATGTCTCCTTGATATATATAGGAGACTAGGAGGTATAATTACAACTAATGGACTAAAGATGACATAAATAAAATAACATTACTAATGTAATATTCCCCAATTAAGGGGTAATGAGCCAATATTAGGTCTTAACAATCCACAACTGAGAATCCTTGGATTTTCCAACAGGGAGATTTTGTGAACAGTAGAACTAGAACACTAGAGAGAAATGGAACAACCCAAGGGACTGCATGGAAAAGAAAGGTGTTCATTTCTTTAGGTTGTGCGGGTTGAAGGGGAAAGAGATATAGAAATTATAATTTGTTGTGTGCTTGGGAAAATTGAAAGCTAGTTAGCCAACTGTTGTGTGTTTTAGATTTGGCCTATGACTCGTCCTTGTGGATTGATAGCCCTAGATTGGGGGTGACTTTCTATTGAGAGTAAATGAAAAACAATGTCTATGGTTGGGAGGAATGTTATTGGTCTGTAGGCAATTGGTGAATGTTTACCTGCAAAGATAAGTGCTCTCTGTGTTTTTTATACAATGTATTTTCTGTTGTGTATTTAATTATCTATGAGAAGTATTTCTGTGTGCATGCTTGATGGTTATTTGTTGTGCATGGTACACTATTTTTTTTTTATGTTGTAGCATGGATCTTGATTAATGCATGTGATTCTTTCATGATTCATTTTGAATTAATTATTGTCAGAATTCAAAATTGGTTCAGAAGTGAGTTTTGGAGGTAGCGTGGCCATCCTATGGGTGGCTCGGTATGTTAAAAATAACTTCATTCTAGGAATGTAGATTAAGATATATCGAGGTGCTATAAATATCCGGTTGAATTAGATGAAATATATTAAAATAGTTCTGAAATGGTTCAACATGCAGGATTACAAACCAGTGAAGGTGCCAATTCCTGTGGGATCAAGGCTTACTGCTAAAAAATGTCCAAAGACATAGGAAGAAGTAGAGGACATGCAACGTATTCATTTTGGTAATGGAGATTAAGAGAGATCGAGCCACTAGAAATATCTAGTTGAATCAAACGAAGTAGATTGAAACTGTTTTGAAATGGTTCAACATGTAGGATTGCAAACCAATGAAGGTGCCAATTCCTGTGGGAGCAAGGCTTACTGCTGAACAGTTTCCAAAGACACAAAAATAAGTAGAGGACATATCACGTGTTCCCTATGAAATTGTTGTTGGTAGTCTAATGTATGTGATGGTATACACTTGACCAAACATTTCCCATGCAATGGGAGTGTTGAGCAGGTACATGTCGACACCTGCAAAGGAGCCCTGGACAACTGTCAAGAGAGTATTCATGTATTTGTGTGGTATGAAGGACTATGTTATATGATACTAAGGAATAACTCGAGTTGACAATGGTAAATTAAATGTGCATGGATTTGTCGATGCCAACTAGGATGGAGATCTGGATCGACAGACCTCAACCAACGGATATGTCTTCAAGATGTTCAGTAGAGAAATAATTTGGATGAGTAAGATACAGGTAGTCATATCCTTGTCATCAACATAATATGAATACATGACAACCATTCATGGAAGGAAAGAAGTTGTATGGCTGCAAAGAATATGTTCAGGAATCATGTTTGAGTAGAGAGTTATGAAGGTAAATTGTGATAGTTAAAACACAATATTTCTCACAAAGAACCCTTCTTATCATTCAAAGAATAAGCACATTGATGTAGAATAGCATTTTGTAAGAGACATGGTGGAAATTAACAAGGTGATACTGGAGAAAGTAGACACATTGGAAAGCATAGAAAATGTGTTGACCAAGTCTGTGAGTGTTGTGAAGCTCTATTGGTGCAGAGAGGAAATGAGCATTGTTTTCTTGGGTCTCTGAACAAAATCTAAGTAATCTCCTGCTTCAGCAAAGAAGACAACAAGTGGGAGAATGGTGGGTTGTTATATTCTTTGTAGTGAAAGTCTAGTCGAGGTGAATCGAACGACGGTCGAAGGTCGAGGTGGATCGACAATAGTCAAGGTCGAGGTGGATCAACAACAAGTCGAAGCTCGAGGTAGTCAACCAGATAAATTCGAATTCAAATATATCAATGACAAGTCAACCAACAAAAGGTTGAATTGCGGGCGTGAGATGACTGACTAGAGACCAAATGAAGTCTGACTAGTAGTTGACTGTTAATCCGACTTGGAGTCGACTATAACAAAATCCTGGGATTTGTGGAATTTAGCCAATGATCTGCATGGATCTGTAACCATTTTTGGGTGCCAAGTATTTAGGGTTTTTCCTGTTGTAAAGACTATAGAGAGGCATGTTGTAAGTCTGTAAAGGATAATTAAAAATATGCTAATGCATGTGTAAATCATAGGTTGTTGTTCATGCATATGTAAGCTGGATTGGCTATAGGGTTGTTATTGCACAGGAAAGAGGGTATTATGCCAATTGTGTCTTAGGTGTGGACCAATCTTAGACTTATAAACTTTTATTTAAATTAAACAAGACAACAAGAGAGTAGAATGCTCAAAGAATGTTGGTTTTCTCAGTTTTGGTTTCCAGGGTAAAATATATGTGTACTGTGTGATTTATTTGTCATTTATGTTCTTGAATAAATTCTTATTATCTTCTACTAGGTTTAGTGTGGAACTGTCTCTCATTTCCTGACAGGAGGGATAGATAAATCCCTCCAGATTTGATGGCCACTGTCATAATTCTAAATGAAGATAATGAGAGTCTCATTAGGGCTCAGGATGAGCAAGAATAATTGAATGTAGTGCTACTACAAGGCCTATCTGAAATTCATAAGAATCTGCAGCAAGGTACAAATAATGCAGAATTGCAACAATCAAAGAGGTTGAAAACTCCTTCATATTTCCAAAATCGTGGATTGGCCCATAATGATGTGGGAAAGAGTTCTTCCAAGAAAAGGCATCAAAATGTCAAGAAAAATAAATCTTGTGGAAGTATTTCCATGAAGTCATCTAGTAGGAAGATTTATTCTGAACAACTATCCAGTAGTGACACTAAATCAAGTATTATGAGGAAGAAGAAGAGACACTCACATAGTTCTCTGACTGAATAATTAAAAAAGGCTAAGACACCTACCTTTGATGGAGAAATTAAGAGGGGGGAAGAAATCAGAGCTTGGTTGTTTGGTTTGAAGAAGCACTTTCGAGTACATAGTTATTCTAAGAATACCAAGGCAAGAATTTCCATCTTCAACCTGGATGAAGGAGCTTCCATATGGTTTGAAGATCTCAATGAGATGAAAGGATTGAAGGAAAACAAACTGAACTAGAAGCAGTTTGAGAATTACTTCAAAAAATCGTACCTATCGAAGAAGGATTATGATGACAAAATCAAAGAATTCTGTGAGCATAAGTTTGGACAACTTACTATGGATGCCTATTCCAATATATTTATGGAGTTGTTGAGGTATGTTCCTTACCTCAAGGATATGAAGGAAAGAGTGCATATTTTTTTTAGCAGACTGCCACAGTCCTATCAGGACAAAATTGAATTTGATAATCCAAAGACATTGCAAGACACTATAGGGAAGGCCAAGTGTTTTTATGATCAATCTAAGCACAAGAAAGAGCCTTCTAAAGATTGGAAAAGGAAGGACAAGAGTGGATTTCTAAACAAGGGATTTAAATCATTCCCATATAATAATCATAAAAGAAGTGCCCAGTTTGGTAAACCAAGCAGAAGTGTACATCAACATAATTTTCCATATCAGAGTGGAAACAAGACAGTAGAGCATGCAAGAGAAAAAGTAAAGGAACCAATTAAAGGACCTTTACAGTGTTGGGGTTGTGGAGAACCCCACCTGTTAAGGGACTATCCTCATAGGTAGCATGACAATTTTTTTATATCATATGCAAGAAGAATCTACAATTAATGATGTGTCCAGAAGTGTGCCAAGGATATATGCGGTTGTGGAGAATTGACAACAAGACCACCAAGATTATGTGGTAGATATAGAAGGTATAATCGCCAAGAAACCTATTTCTATTTTAATTGAACCTGGATCTAATCTTAGTTATGTCTGGCCTCAATTTGTTGAAGCATGTGCCTTACAGAGGAAGAAGCATGCAAATGCATGGTTAGTCCAATTAGCCACAATAACTAAGAGAAAAGTGGTTGAGGTCATAGAATCCTATCCATTTGAGATAAGTGGACAATGTACACAAACAACCTTGAATATTATACCTTTAAGATCATATGACATGCTACTAGGCATGGATTGGCTAGCCACCCATAAGGAAAAATTACACTGTTATGAGAAATTCTTGGAATGTGAAGATGAAGAAGAAAATGAAAAGGTTTTGCAAGGAATTAGAAATCCAGCTTCAGTTAGAAAAATATCAGTGTTGCAACTTAAGAAGTCCAGTAGGAAAAGGTGCCCCTTATATTCTATACAAATGCCTAACTCAACAGAAGGAAAGGAGATGAAGGTTGAAAATCACCCTGTATTGTGGGAGTTCAAAGATGTGTTTCCAGAGGAGGTGCCTAGACTACCTCCAAAGAGATATCTTGATTTTGCAATTGATTTTGTACTCGGGGTAGTACCAACATCAAAAGTATCCTATCGGTTGAGCACAACCGAACTAGTGGTGATAAGGGTACAACTGAAGGAAATGATGGATAGAGGTTATATCAAGTTGAGTGTGTGTTCATGGGGAGAATCAACCCTATTTGTAAAGAAAAAGAATGGCACCTTGAAAATGTGCATTGACTATAGGTATTTGAAAAATATGACCATCAAGAATAAGTATCTCTATCCCAAGATCAACGATCTCTTTGACCAGCTCAGAGGAGCTGCAGTCTTCTCAAAGATTGATTTGAGGTCAGGATATCACCAATTCATAATTAAAAATGAGGACATCCACAAGACATATTTTAGAATGAGATATGAACACTATGAGTTCGTGGTCGTTCCATTTTGGCTTAAAAATGCACCAGCCATTTTCATGTGCTTGATGAACAATGTCCTCAAAAAATATTTAGACAAGTTTGTTCTAGTGTTCGTAGATGATATTTTGGTGTATTCCAAGACTATATAAGAGCATGAGGAACATATTAGAATGGTGTTACAAGTTCTAAGAGAGCACCAAATTTATGCTAAATTTGGAAAGTGTGATTTATTTCAGAAGGAAATCCAATATTTAGGCCACATAATCTTGGTAGAAGGAGTGGAAGTAGACCATGAGAAGATAAAGACAATCATGGATTGGCCTTCTCCTAGGAATGTGACAGAAGTGAGATATTTCATGGGATTAGTTGGATATTATGGATGGCTCATAAAGGGTTTTTCCAAGATTGGTAATCCCATTACTTCACTATAGAGGAAGGAAAATAAATTTGAGTGGTCACCAAAATTCAAGGTTAGCTTCCAACAACTAAATGATCTTTTGATTAATTCCCCTATTTTGAATATTGTAGACCCTAAAAAGGATTTCTTGGTTTGCACTGATGCTTTCAAAAAAGGACTTGGTGGAGTGATTATGCACGAAGGAAAGGTGATGTATTATGAGTCAGGGAAGCTAAATGAGCATGAGCAGAAGTACATCACCCATGATCTAGAGCTTGCAACAATTGTGCATGCATTGAATATGTGGAGACATTACTTGCTTGGAAGAAGGTTTGTATTCATGACATATCACTATGGGCTAAAGTATTTATTCGACCAACCAAGATTGAATGCTAAACAAGTTAGGTGGATGGTGTTGATTAGTGAGTTTGATTTTGAAATCAAACATATCAAAGGAAAGGAGAACAAAGTGGCAGATACACTCAATAGAAGTGTACAGACAATACACTTAGCAGCAACAATTGTAGGAGAGTATGATATCAAGAATAGGATTAAAACCCTCTTGTGAGAGGATGAGTTATTCAATTGGGTAAGGAAAGGATGGAAACAAGAACCCCGAGAAAACAATATGAAGGATATCATCCTACAACTGATGAGTCTCTATTGCATATTTGAGGCATATTATTATGGATGAGTTCCATATGAGACCTTATGTGGGTCACCCTGGTTATCAAAAGATGGTAACAATAGTAAGGAAGTTCTATTACTGGCTTGGGATGAAGCAATACATTGCAGAATATATTGCTAAGTGTCTGGAGTGCCAACAAGTGAAGGTTGAACACAAGCATCCCATAGGGCTATTGTAGCCTTTGAAAATCCCATAATGGAAGTGGGAGACAATATCCATGGATTTTATTACAGGTTTTCCAAAGACCATTAAGAAACGTGATGTAATAATGGTTATAGTAGATAAGATGAGAAAGGAAGCTCATTTCATCCTTATCAAAACTACTTTCAAGGCCATAGATGTTGCTAATGTTTTTATAAAGGAAATTTTTAGATTGCATGGTATGCCCAAGACCATAATCTCGGACATATATGATAAGTTCACCTCAAGTTTTTGGAAAATCTTGTTTGTAGGATTGGGAACACAATTGGCATTTATCATGGTCTACCATCCTCAAACAGATGGTCAAACCAAAAGAGTGAACAAAGTATTGAAGTACATGGTATGCATCAACCCAAGCAGTGAGAAGAGTACCTACCCTTGGTATAATTCTCCTATAACAATTGTTATCAAGAATCATTGGAGATGATCACGTAGAAGGTTCTGTATGGAAGAAGGTGCAGAGTTCCAATTAGTTGGGACATTCCAGTGGATAGGATCACACTAGGACTAGAATTATTGGAGGAAATGGGAGATGCAATTATAAATATAAGATAAAATCTAAAAGTATCCCAGTATAGTCAAAAGAGATATGTATACAACAAGATAAATCATAAAGAGTTCAAAGTGGGAGATCACGTATATCTCCTAATAAAATACAAGAGGAGTTCCCTAAGAATGGGGACATGTGGTAAGCTGGCACCCCACTACTATGGGCCATTTGAAGTCCTGGAAAGAGCGGGGCCAATAGAATACATATGTGTATTACCACCTACTGTTAAATATCATAATATGTTCCACGTATCCTTGTTGAAGACATATATTCATTATTCTAATCATGTTATTGATTGGAATTTGATACAAGTGGAACTAGAGGGAGAATTTCAACCTGAACCTCAATGCATCCTAGATAGGAGAGAAACAATGCTCCGGTACCGAACCATTGTATAGGTCAAGGTGATATGGAAGCACTTTGGAGAAGATGAGGCTACATGGGAGTTGGAAGATGCCATAATAATTGCATACCCATTTTTGTTTTCTACACACACACACACACACAGACACACACACACATATATATATGGTGTTTTAAACATCGAGGATAATGTTTCTTTAAGGGAGAGGGGAATGTAACACCTTGTTTCCACCAATTATTGTAATTAATCTAATACTTCATATAATGTGATTATGAATCTTGTAATTATGTTTTGATTAATAAGAAACACCAGATAGTTGACTGAGAGGGAAAATCCTTGAAAGTACTTGCCATGATACACAAGAAATAATTGATGAACCAGGTTGGTCTGGTAGAGCTGAGATGTTTTCAGTGAAGAAAATATGAAGCTTACTTAGCAAGACAACATATTCTTGCAAGGAATAAATACAAACCTACCAGTGTACCCAAGTCGCATGGAGCCATGTGAACTGTCAAGGAAGTTAGGATCGATGTTTGGAGTACTTAATAACTATTGATAGTCAATATCTCTTGAGACGACAAAGGGTCAACTGAATAACTTGACGAACATGAAACCCATGGATTTTCCCCTTCAGGAATTCAAATGCCTGACAACATGTCGCACCTGGAAGAAGACACAGGAACCCTAATGATATTGGTGGAAGAAGATGCCAAAGGTGGAAAATCACCATGAGAGTCACATGAAGGAACATAAGAGGTTGAGGCATAGAATAAGAGGGAGAGAAACACAAGAGAAGAAGATAATGCAAGGAGGATTGGCTCGCAAAAGAAGATAGAGGGAGAAACTGAGTAGCATACTCATGAAAAAATGGTGTGATGAACATAGGTGTTCACCTGCATAGATCTAAAAGATATCATAAATTGGAAATATTTTCTTGAAGAAAATAGGAAGCTTATCCGAAGGATTAATGATCTCCCTGCAATAGACAAGACCCAAATCTAGACTAGATCTATAGAGGAATGCAACTGGTACTCATTGGAAAGAAATTTACACTGGTAAGGGAGGTCATCGAGGGACTACATAACATAGAAGGGACTCCTTGTGCAGAGAAAATCTAGTTGGGAGGGTACCTAATAAATCTGTGGAAGTCCCGAGCTCAGTGGGAAGGGGAAAAATTTTGTTGTTTCCAATGGAGGAAGGAGAGTAACCTTCCTAGATCATTCTAAGTTTGAGAACCAACTAAATCATTCCCCTTGTGATATCATTAACCTCTCATGTTGCACCATGATATGGGGCTATCGAGATATCATCCCATTCCCCCCCAAGACTTCACCACTTTGATACTCCATAATTTCAGTATCCAATATGGAACCTTGTCTCCATGTTCTAGCCACTGGATATATCTACCTACCAGGCCATCGCCCCCCTGAAAATTCAACACTTCAAACTTTCTCTCATTCATCTGATATGCGATATGATGTGGCATGTGCCATGGTATTCCATGTTGAATCCTTCTGCATGTACTAGATGACATGGATTTGTTATGTCATCACTTCCTTTGGCCCTATTCAGATATCATGCTGACTTAGTACCAACATGTGGTATGACACATGACACTAACGTGGACTCCCTCTACATCTGTGGCACCGACTTAACATGGGATGTGGTACTGATGTGACATCGAGCTGGCCCACCGAGTATCATCCACTGACCCATCAAGACTTCATGGTTGCATGATTTTCAATCTCCTAATATCCAATATGGATATATCAGACCACCGAGGAATTGGGCTATCGAAAAATTGAGATATTATCCCATCGGGCCCCCAAAAATTTAACATTGTGCTCTTCACATGATATCCAATATGTAGAGGTTTCAATCCTTTGATATTTTTTGTTTATATCTGATTATCAACAATTAGGATTTAACTAATTCTAGGTCCACCATTCTCCATGACAAAAGTTAACTTCATGCGCAAGGTTTCGTGGATTTTTTGTTTTCATTCAAAGTAAGTGATAACACATTTTTCATTATAAACCCTTTGAACATGATTTTCCCAACAAATGTGGGATTAATCCTTTATCATTTTTTGTTGCATTCTGGTTAACATGACCTTCTTTTCTAAGCTCAACGCTACTCATATTTTCAATGGGGTCATCTCATTCTCCTCATACCTTTGTATGCAATTCAGAAAACCAATCATGACTTTGTTGGCTTGGTTAATTCAAGTGCTTCCTCGATTTCTTATTTATCAAGGTTGTTTATTCTAGATTGATTTTGATTGTTCATAGTCATTGTTCCTTCACATAAAGACTTATTCCATAATCCAATATATCGGGCCACCAAGCACTGGAATCACTACCCCCCTTGGGTCCTTCAACCATATGCCCTCAATATTTTAACATGGTCTAGTATGGAACCTCTCATGTTGAACCATGATACAAGGATATAGGGGTTTATCCCATTTCCCACCAAGACTTCACCACTTCGATACTCTAGAATTTCAGTATCCAATATCTGATATTGAACCTTGTCTCCATGTTCTGGCCACTGGATATATCGACCTACCAGGCCATCGGACCCCCAAAACTTCAACACTTCAAACTTTCTCTCATTCATCCGATATGCGATATGAAGTGGCATGTGACATAGTCTTCCATGTTGGCTCCTTCTGCATGTTCTGGATGACATGGCTTTCTTATGTCATCACTTCCTCTGGCCCTATTCAGATATCATGCTGACTTAGCACCAACATGTGGTCTGACACATGACACTGACGTGGACTCCCTATGCATCTATGACATTGACTTAACATGGCATGTGGTGCTGATGTGACATTGAGCTAGACCACCGAGTATCAGCCACCAACCCATCAAGACTTCATGGTTGCACAATGTTCAATCTCCCAATATCCAATATGGCGATATTAGACCATCGGGGCATCGTGCTATCGGGCCATTGAGATATCAACCCATCGGGACCCCAAACATTTAACACTATGCACTTCACATGATATCCAATATGTCGAGGTCTCGATCCTTTGATATTTTCCATTGATCTTCAATGATAAAAAATTAGGATTTAACTACTTCTGGGTCCACCATTATCCTTGACAAAAGTTAACTTCATGTGCAGGGTTTCATGGCTTGCCTATTTTCATTCAAACTATGTGATAAGACCTTTTTATTATAAACCCTTTGAATATGATTTTCCCAAAGAATGTGGGATTAATCCTTTATCATTGTTTGTTTCATTTTGTTTAACATGACCTTCTTTGCTAAGCTCAACATTGCTCATATTTGCAATGGGGTCATCTCATTCTCCTCATACCTTTGTATGGAATTCAAAAAACCCATCATGACTTTGTTGGCCTGGTCAATTCGAGTGCTTTCTCGATTTCTTCTTTATCAAGGTTGTTTCATCTAGATATATTTTGATTGTTCACATTCATTGTGCCTTCACATAGGACCTTATGCCATAATCCAATATATCAGGTCACCAAGCACCGGAATCATCGGGCCCCCGGTTCCTTCAACCATACGCCCTCAATATTTTAACACGGTCTAGTATGGAACCTCTCATGTTGAACCATGATACGGGGCTATTAGCGTATCATCCCATTTCCCCACAAGACTTCACCACTTCAATACTCTAGAATTTTAGTATCCAATATCTGATATGGAACCTTGTCTCCATGTTCTGGCCACTGGATATATTGGCCTACTAGGCCATCGAGCCCCCAAAACTTCAACACTTCAAACTTTCTATCATTCATCCAATATGCCATATGACATGGCATGTGACATGGTCTTCCATGTTGACTCCTTCCACATGTATTGAATGACATGACTTTGTTATGTCATCACTTCCTTTGGCCCTATTCAGATATCATCTTGACTTAGCACCAACATGTGGTCTGACACATGACACTAACATGGACTCCCTCTACATCCGTGGCAGACTTAACATGTCATCTAGTGCTAATGTGACATTGAGTTGGCCCACTGGGTATCGACCACCAACCCATCAAGACTTCATGATTGCATAATGTTCAATCTCCCGATATCCAATATGGCTATATCGGACCATCGAGGCATCGGGCTATCGGTCCATTGAGATATCAACCCATCAGACATCCCAAAATTTAACACTATGCTCTTCACATGATATCTGATATGTCAAGGTCCCGATCCTTTGATATTTTCCATTGATCTCCAATGATCAACAATTAGGATTTAACTATTTCTGGGTCCACCATTCTCCATGACAAAAGTTAGCTTCATGCACATGGTTTTGTGGCTTGCCTGTTTTCATTCAAACTAAGTGATAAGACCTTTTTATTATAAACCCTTTGAACATGATTTTCCCAATGAATGTTGGATTAATCCTTTATCATTGTTTGTTGAATTCTGGTTAACATGACCTTCTTTTATAAGCTCAATGTTGCTCATATTTGCAACGGGGTCATCTAATTCTCCTCATACCTTTGTATTGAATTCATAAAACCCATCGTGAATTTGTTGGCTTGGTTAATTTGAGTTCTTCCTTGATTTCTTCTTTATCAAGGTTGTTTCATTTAGCTTTATTTCGATTGTTCGCAATCATTGTGCCTTCACATAGAACCTTATTAACGCACATAGACATTCTCTTCTTCCTCTATCTAGTTTGATTTGCAGTATAGATGCTTCCTATGTTATATCTCCTTCATTACACTAGGTAGATATTTAGTAAATAATCGATTCGACACATAGAGGAATTCATAGTCTCTGATATTTATTTTAACACTATGTAACATTATTTCCAACATTATGTCTACTTTGTCTCAACAATTTTTGTAACATTGTGTCTAACAATATACCCCTTTTTCATTAAGGACAACATAATATGAACCTCCTCCCGTCTATGCAACCATAGATCTCATCATTTTGTTCTCATATAAGATGAATACTTCTTACAAGTTTGCCCCTATCACTTTACTCTCCCCCTTTGACATCAAAGGCAAATGGATTCCCCCCCCCCTTTCACTTTAGTCTTTATTCTTTTCTCTGTGACTAACACCCTTATCTGTGAAACTCCCCCCCGATCTTGTGCCTCTTCATGAAACTTTCATCAAATCTTTGTTCTTCATTCTTCGTATTTTCATTTCATTTGTGAAGGAAACATTTATCAAACTATTAAGTGGAAAAACAAACCCCATCAACATCTTACCTTATTCTTCATTTGCAGACTCCTTTTGGAAAAATCCTCTTTATCAAAATCCTTTGACATAAAGAGTCACTTCATGCAATTAACTCCAATGGTGAAATTCACAAACGCTTATTTCTACACATTTGAGTGTTAGTATCACATCTTTATTTCACAACTATCCTTTTCTTCCAATTTATTGGAATGCATAACTAGAGTCATATCTTTTCATGATCAATTTTTCATATTTTGGATCATGCCTTTCATATTTTTTTTGTTTTCCATCTGCAACTTATCAAATCTCCATGTGATTTGATTCTTCAAGTTTCTATATGCCTTCATAGATTCTAAGGGATCTTCCAAATTCTGATATTCATCATGTTATTTTACTTTTGCAAGCAACTCCATTATTCCTTCAGGATTTGATCTTTCCAACCAGTCACAACAAATTCATCAAGGGCTTCATCTCTTTATTTTATTTTTATGAACTTTGGGACATAGAGCTTCCTCATCTTCATATTCTCTAGGTATATTGATCGTAGTGATTTATGCTTCTCTTATGTGTTTCAGTACACATGCTATCTCAACCTGTCATTAATGCTTCCTTTGTTGAAAAAGTTCTGTAAGAACCTTTTGTCTACCCTATTTCAAGTGAAATTAGATATGTTGTAA
This sequence comes from Picea mariana, assembly GCA_032191745.1. Lineage (NCBI taxonomy): Eukaryota > Viridiplantae > Streptophyta > Pinopsida > Pinales > Pinaceae > Picea > Picea mariana. The sequence continues at coordinate 96,197 of JASDQU010244325.1, forward strand.
CAAGATGTATTTAGTAGTGAGGCTTTATATCATGATAATATTGTTCCAAAAGTTGTCAAATGTACTATATAGATTCCATAATGTTATATATAAACCCCGTCAATGTCCAAAATATTCTCTGAAAATGATCAACTACAGGACCCTCCATAATTCTTGTATAAAAAGACATTAAATTGGCACCAATCTGTTAGTCAAGACATGCACATAGAGCCACCGTGACATCTTCTATTATGAAAAATCCATCATCATGATTCATTACCACAAAACTACCAGTCAAATTTATTGCTCAATGTTCACTATGTTTTACTAGCCTACAATTCCTACATATTTATGTTATTGTAATGATGCAAAACAATTCCATCTTTCTATGGATGATTCTTAGGCTTGTTTTCTTCATTACTTGATTGATGAGCCTTGAATGCATGAAGGATATCTTTGACATTTTATTTTGTGATTTCTTAAACTGGTCGCAATCATTATTTTCTTTCTCTTATCAACATTCTTCTTCCATTGTTCAAGACTAGTTCCTTTTCCTTCACAATAACTTCATGGTCTTCTCCTTCATGTTCCATCATTTTCAAAATATCCCATTATCTTTTGAATCTTCAGCTTCTTCTTCCTCCTTCATCAAGTTCTCATCATACATATTTTCATGATGTTGATTTACTACCTTGGTATGATTGGCATTAAGAGAAATATACCTATCTCTGCATGAAATCATTTTCCTGGTTACACCATTCACAAACCTTGGTCCACTGGTTATGTAGCATGATCATTTATTTTGTGCGAGGAGTGTAGTCTACACCAGCAAGGATGTATTTTATTCTTGTTGATGTTTCCTTTTCCAAATGTTTGTAGTATATTTCTTTTGTTTGGTGATGGCATTTTGTTCTTTTGTTTGTGCATACCAAGCTAGTTCATATGGCAAATTCCTTATTTTCTTTTTCTTGTTTTCTCTTCCATACCGTTTTGTATCCTTGTCTATAAAATTTTGTCATGTTTCTTCTACAATATCATGCTATGTGTCCATAGTTATTTCATTTACAACATTCAACTTTATAATGCAAGGGAGAAAATGGGTCATAGTTTATATTGACATACCCATGAAAACCTCAAGTCTTGTTGTTCATATGGTCATCCTTGTAATTCTTGTGAAAGCCTCTACTTGTATTTCTCATACAATCATTTCTTCCATAAGCTCTTCAATCTATTGCCTTATGACCAAAACTATTGCAAGAAAAGAAATAACTGAGAAAGAGATTTTGATACCTGGTTGTGAAGGGTCTTCTTGATGAAGAAACACTTCTAAACTCATCCTTATATTTCTCGAGTGAAAAATCAGTCGTTTGTTGGTTATGATTTCTTTCCTTGCTACTGCCATTTATGCAATTGGAGATTTTAAGAACATTTGCATAGATTTCAGGATTCTCTTCAATTTTCTTTTATGATGACTTAGGGATTGCATCTTCTTCAAGAGTCTTCTAATTGTAGTCATAACTAAGAATTGTCTTGATAAATGGTGACATTTGACTACTGAGATTGTTATCTAAAATTTCATAACTCTTTTAAAATTTTAATTTTGTATTCAGCTAGGTGACTTCCTTTTCTAATTATTTTCTTAGAGAGGTAACTTCTTCTTCAAGTTTATCACAATGTTCTTCCTTTTCTTCTAGTTGTCTTTCTATCAATTCATCTATCATTTCTTCCTATTCTAATTGATCCTTCATTATAATAACTGTTTTTTATGTTTCCTCAAGATCATGTTCCTCCTCTTCATATTTTTGCAATTCCTTTTTCTTCTTTCTATTATTTTCTTTGAGTATGTCTATTTCTTCTAAGGAACTAATGAGTTCTTCTTCAAAATCTACTTCTGCATCAATCTCAAGATTGTCTTCTTTTGTTGAATCTGTGTCCTTGTTTTCGAGGACATATTTTGTGTTTCTAGACCCATGAAGAGAATATCTTATGTTTCACTGTTACTTTCATATGAAGAGATGTTGTCCTCATTGATATATATATTCTTCTTTTGTCAGTAGAACTTTCTCCTCTTTTCAGTCTTGTCCTTCTTATATTTTTTGAAACTGGAATCTTATTTTTCGTTTCTATTTCTACACTTTGCATAAGGACATTTATTAGCAAAGTGTCTTACTTCTCTACAATCAAAATATTTAAAGGGAATCTTACCTTTGTATTTTTCTGATCCTCTCTTGAGTTTTCTGACAAAGTTATCTTGTTCAACATATGATTCATTGTTTGAGTTGTCATTCATTTTTTATTCTTTTGTCTTTATATTATTTTTCCTTGACAGTTTCTTACTTCCTTGATGGATTTTTTTGTCTCATCATGTTCTATCCTCATCTCATATGCAGTGAGGATTCCATGAAACTCATCCATTGTCAAATTGTCTAGGTCATATATTTCTTCAATGGTAGATATCTTGGGATTGAATCTTGAGAGAAGTGACCTAATGACTCTTTGCACAATGATGGTTTCTTTAACTTCTTCACCCAATCCTATGATAGTGTTGACAATCTCATCCACATGAATAAAACATGTTGCAGTACTTTCTTCTTCATTCATCATACGAGTCTCAAAGTGTACTCTATGGGTTTGTAATTTTTCCTTCTTGACCTTGTCATCCCTTTCATATATTATTTGTAACTTGTCCCACACCTCTTTTTTCTGAAGTACAATACATGAATTTGACAAATATTAAATCTTCAAGTCATTCAAAATCGTACTAATGGCCTTAGAGTTATTGTCATTGAGCCTCTTTCCAACTGTACTTAAAGATGGAGTTGTTGGAGCCACGTAACCATTCTTAACTGCACTCTAAACATCAAACCCAAGTGCCATAAAATAATCTTTCATTCTTATGCTCTAGAATGAATAATTCGATCCATGAAATAATGGAGCTCTATTTGTAGAAAAAACTTCTAGTTTATCCATGTGTGTTGCATGGATTCACCTTCTAGTGGTTAGACTCTTCTGAAGGAAACCGCTCTGATACCAATTGTTGGCATGATTACTTATACTAATAGGGGGGTGAATCATTATATGAATGTTTTTTTTTTTGTTTCTTATGATCTTTATCAATTTCTTACTCTACTAGCCATAAGCAGTTAATGAGAAACATATAATCCGTAGTACACTGATATTTAACATGGAAACCCAAATGGGAGAAAACCACAAAAAAAATTATTTATAAAATCATGTAGGCACCAACCTACTGTTACAATGTTTTCAAACACCAAACCATAGCAGACACCAATATCCTTAGCTCAGAACCAACTCAACAATGCATGTAGGCACCAACCTACCGCTAAAATATTTTTAGGCACCAACCTGTAGGAGACACCAATCCCATTAGTTGAGCACCAACCAAAAATTGCATGTAGGAACCAACCCATAGCTGCAATGTTTGCATGAACCAACCTATTGGAGACACCAATTTCCTTAGCTGAGCACCAACTCAGCAAGATCAAACTACTGGAGACACCAATCTTACCAGATAATATCTTTGCTTCAAGTATTCTCCTACACAATTATATTGATCTTTCTCTACTGACACAACACTCTCAAGTTCACAATATTCTTAATTTAAGAATTTCCTTAGAATTTCACCTCCCAAACACCTTTAGACAATCACATTATTTTCCTTTCATTCTCTGACATCCTCAGACCTGAGATCCTGAGAGCTTATCTTCACATGATCCAGCCTCACTTACTTTCTCACACACTTCAAAATGATCAGGGGATAATTTTCATGGTGTTCCTTCATTGAATCTTTGTCCACACACAAAAATAATATGCTCATTTAATCGGATTCAAATATTTTTCTTTCCATGAAAATCGGGCCACAAAACTCCTTTGATAATGATCTAAAATCCACTTTGGTTTGATGTGAGATCTACTCATTGGTCCCTATGTATAAGAATTAATTCACAACTATCATCGGATTGGCCCTTGAATCAAATCATGACCGTCAATTTGTTCTCTACCCACCAAAATAAGTAACATGACCTCAACGTTCAGTAGTCGTCCAATATTTCCATGTTTTGATCTCATCCATCACTTTCTTCTCAGCATATCGATACCATTGGGTATTGGAACACACATAATACCACTCAATAATAAATAATCTTATGATCAGATTAATATTTAATCTAAATAGTTGATATGTTTTCTTGACGGTTTACTACATCACCGAGCTATCAGGTCCACTAAGACATGAGGACTATTGGACCTACTGGGATATCGGGCCCCTAGGCCTTCTACCAACTTCCTTTATCTTCTTCCCTGATCCAATATATCAGGTCACTGGGCACTGGAATCACCGGGCCATTGGCCCACTGGGCCCTTGGGTCCTTCAACCATATTCCCTCAATATTCTAGACAACAATTGGAAAAGAATGCTTGGAAAACAAATGTGTGTGGCTAAGAAGATCATAGGCACCCCATTGCATCATTTCTACCCAATTATTTAATCCAAAGAAATTCATTTTTCAGATACAACTCAATCATCATTTTCCATCCATACGAGTCTAAGTCATGATGCATCCATTACTATCAGACCCATCCTGATCGATGATATTGTAGTCATTAGTTTATATTTTTAAGATTATGAGATTATGAGGATTGAATTTCAACACAAAGAATATCCACCTGAATGCACTTGCCAGAAAGTTGATTTTATATGTTTCAATGATGATGTTTAGAAAGAAAATACAATTTACATTTTATAAAGATTCATCATCTCTGGGTAGACATCTCCCATACTTGTAGGACCCTCAAATAAATTATTTAGTTTTTTTTTTTTTTGAGATGCATTTCTTACATGCAATAAATTATGTTTTCAAAAGATTATGGTTGGTGTGTACTTATTATATCAAAATGTTGAAATCTCATTTTCATAAAATATATTAGTATGCTCATTAAAAGTTACAAGTTCATGAATCAATTTATTTTGAGATAATTTTAACCCCAAATATAGTAATGTCAATAATAATTTGGTATATTTAACTGGGATCATACCTTATCAATAGGTGAGGATACTTTCCAAGCTACAATTTTCATGCCTTTCCTGCAAGTATTTGGGCCCAAAATTATCTTAACAATGTTGAAACACCTTATGGGTGTTTCTTTCCTCCATCTAAGCTTTCTAATGAGTTATTAATCACTAAATTATCAGTTCAAAGCTAAAAGTTAACTCCTATGAATGAGTTTTTGTCATTAAAAGGATAACATGAGAGTAACTAAGGATATACATTATAGCTTATTATACATTGGCAGATCTAACAATAACCAACATAATAAGGATAAGAGAAACACTTATGAGGCATGAATCCAAATCCATAACATTGAATAATAATTTTTTTTTACACAAGTGATTCTCCCTTATCCATCGACAACAAATGGGGTACAAAGACTTTTTAGAATATGCACTCACCATCTCTCCAAGAATACAATGAATAAATTAGGAATGCATAGGAACAAGCCTAAGTGTATTGTGAAATAAGATGTACATATTATCTCTCAACCAAGTGGATTTATCTCAGATGTTCAACTAAATGGAACATCAACCAATATCATCTATCACTAGAGGTTTCAAATGGATTTGGAAATTCATTTATTTAGAGAGAAGGCTAGTAAGGATTTGGGGCCTTATTCTAGAGAGTATATTGTGATGTTATTTTTATAATTTTTATAATTCTTATTATTTTTCTTTATTATTAAAAAGTAAAAATTTCAAAAATTTACAAAAAAAAAAATAACATGTTTGATTCCCGACCAAATTAATCCCACCTACATCGAGAACCCTATTTGACAAAGACTCGCAATGAGGATCCTACCTATGTTGAGAAACCCATTTGACAAAGACTCCTGAGTAGGATCCCACCTACACTGAGAACTTGTAGTGCCCTCCTAAACACTAAGATAACTATGAAAACTATTCTATGAATCAAGATTACGATTAAAAAAGATTGTGTGTGTAGAAGCACCAAATCTCAATCCTCTTAAATTAAATGTTCCTACTTCTTATAACCATGATGTATAATATAATTGAACATTAATTTCACATACTTCCCATAATACTAGGTATGTTGATCATTCATTACTTAAATATGAATTTATACAATGAAAGTAGCTATATTCCTTACCTTAAGGGTTGCTTATCTTAACGAAACAATGATGTCCACTAGAATTAATTTAAAATCCAAGTCTTATGTCATTCTAATTTCATTTATAGTGACAAGGTCTACAATTAATCATCAACAAGCTACCAATTCTTCTTTAACTGAAGGTCTAAATAAAATGGCCTATAGAAGCTTGTCATAGCTAGTCCTATTGTTGTACTGCTAATCACTATATTCTCGTTGCAATATATAACTCAAATAAGCAAGATATAGATCAAGCTTCCATTGTTGAAAGTATAATAATATAAATTTGATCTATTATGTAAATAGAAGGAATTATTCCTATTCTAGATCTCTTATTTTCCACTCTCTCTTTCAATTCTTTATTCTCAACATTATATCTTGCTATAATGGTTTCACATTCGTGATATATCTATCCAATGATTAAATAATACAATATTGTAGTAATCCCACACTATTATATAAAATGAATAATGAAGGTATTCTTATATATGCATAGTGATAATCAATGTTCCTACAACCAATTGGAAATAATTAATTTCAAAATGAGATATTTTTCGCTAGGTTGAAACCATGATTATGCTATAATTCATGTAATGAAGGTGATCCATATAAGAAATATTATAAGACACTATTTATGAATTATAACACTCCTAAACCATACCTAATATCTCCCTTGGGACTTAACTTACATAAAAGAAAACCTAAACAAAATCCCTTAACTTTTCTCAAAAACTAAAGTTAAATGCAAATTCTCTTTCATAGGGACCTATAGGAAATGAGTGCAGGCTTTGCAAGGGAAACATAATAACATTAAGTTTTGTGCATGGGTTGAGTATGTGTATCTAGAGAACTACATGTTTCATATATCACTATAGGGTGTGCACACCCTTGTGAGGTTCGAGAAAATATTTCTTCACGGATTTTGAAAAGTAGTCAACAAGTATCAGAAAGTGTTGGGGTTTTAACAAATGATTAGGTCAGATGTAGGGATGTCCTAATGGATCTTAATAGATTATATTGAGAAAAACATGGAGGTAGAAATATAACAAGGAACTTTTTGACCATAATCAACATTTAGAATCAACATTTAGGGTATCACCCGATTAGGGTCCTAATTATATCGTTTTTCGTTTATTGTGGTGAACCCGAATAGTTATGATGGGTTAAGTTATCCTTATTTAAGACCATTCTAAACTATTTTTTGATATGATATAATCCTATCTAAAATAATTCTAATACAAACCAAATATTAATCTAAACTCAATATTTAAACTAAACTAAAATGAGCGCTCAACAAAACCACATGGAAATTAGCTCCAACATATGGAGACTTAGAAGAAATATATATAACAATTATTCTTAAATGAAATGAGAAAAAATCATAATGCAAAAAATCTTATCATAACATTCTAATATATGACATACTACAGTTATATTAATACTAAATTTGAATCCCGAAAATAATGATGTACGTGAATACAAAAAGAATAGCAATGAATAATGATACCATTCAATTCAAGCATTACTATAATGATAATACTGTAAATAAAGTGAAACAATATTTAAATAGTTAAATATGCCTCATTCATAAACAAGATTCACAATACATGTAATCTTATAAATTCTTGTGTAACGAAAATATATGAATATAATTGATCAATGGTGATCAATTCTATATGAAATGATATCGACACACAAGAAATTAAAAGAAATTGATTTTGTTGAAAGATTAGGAATATAAATACCAACATTAGTACTAAAAATTTGCACTCCAATTGAAAACAAAAATCGAAAATGATCTTATATTAAAAAAAAGGAAATACCAAACAATAGTGTTGGTAGTTTTCTTTCTTCCATAAGAATATGAATACCTTCTTTTGTTTCCTCACACTCTTTTTATAATAAAGAATTCATGAGGTAAAAATCTAAAACAAATATCGTAAAACTCAGGAGACAAATCCTATCTAATGATGTAGGAGCATCACTCCTACTCAGCAGCGCGTTAGCAACCAACACAACAATGCACATGGATGAAGTAGATCCCGGCGAGAGAGAAGCACCGACCTTCTCATTTTGTTTTAAATTTATCATTTAATGTAATAAAGTTTGTAAGGCTCAAGAAAGAGAGAGCGATTGTATTATGCAAGGATAAGTGTAAATTTACTTTAATGGGCCATAGTTTGTACATATCCTGAGCATTGCCTCAGATATGAATATTGTAAATGAATATTTACTGTGATGTCTTAGTGATAGGAATACATTTAATTAGATGTGATAGCACTAAATTGATATGGAGAGAAGGCTCAAGAAGCCAAGATTATATAAATCAATGTATTCGATGATGTAAGTAATTTTTTAGAACAAAGAGAGGAGAGAAGAGAAGAACTGAGACTATGGTGCAGTCCAGTCTTGTGAACATTGTAAACTCTTGTAAAAAGAATTCATATTTAATAGAAAAAACATACTTCCCTGCATATGAATCTCTATGTGTGTTCTCTATGAATAAATGTTTGTTTTTGAATGTTTACTATGCATGTTTATGAATGTCATGAGTGTATAAATGTTCCCTTTGCAGGAATACATAGATTTCCCTATTTGTGTGAATTTCTGAGTGTTTTGGGCTCTCAAAGATGTGCAAGGAGTGCACGTTAGAGTTGTGGAAAAACTCTGAAAATCCAATGCAAGGAGTGCGCGAGAAATCATTCAGGAGTTTTGTGAGGAGTGTGCCAAGTGGGCACACCAGAACCAGTCATAAGTTTAGGAGGGATAGGAAGCCAACACAAGGAGTGTGCTAAGGACTATTACAAAGTCCCAAAATGCTCAGGAGGAAGAGTGTGGGTGCCAAGAGAGCACAAGTAGTCACTTGAAAGAACAAAGGGTCGAGCCCCTATGAAGTTCGAAAAAATTACAAGCTTAGGAGAGTTAGCGCAAGGAGTGCACGAGGGACCGAGTTCAAGGGTCTGTCAAGCTCAAGAGAGATAGTGTGATTATGCACAGATAAAGAACAAGGAGTGCACCGATGACTTTCAAAGATCCCAAGATCAGGAGAGATAGTGTAAGTTTACACAGAGTGAGCGCAAGGAGTGCGCCTACACTCACAGTGGTGTAAAATATCAAAGGGTAAACTAGTGCAAGGAGTGCACAGGGCCCACACAAGGAGTGTGGAGGTTGAACCATATAGAGGTTCAAATAGCTCAGAAGAGCTAGCGTAATTTTACGTAGAATGAGTGGAAGGAGTGCATAGATGACTTTTTCAAGTCCCAAACTCAGAGGAGAGATAGTGTAAGTTTACACAAAGTGAGCGTAAGGAGTGCGCCTACATCACAGTAGTGTAAAATATCAAATGGGAAACCAGTGCAAGGAGTGCAAAGTTCCCACACAAATAGTGTGAAGGCCGAACTATATAGAGGTTCAAATAGTTCATAAGAGATAGTGTAATTTTACTCAGAATGAGTGCAAGGAGTCCGTAGGTGAGTTTTTCAAGTCCCAAGCTCAGAGGAGAGATATCACAAGGAGTGTGTAGGTGACTTTTTCAAGTCCCAAGCTCAGAATAGTAAGCTCAAGGAGTCGTTGGTTGTAGGAGGAATACGAGTCATAGTTCACCAATTCAGCATTCGGGAGTTCAGTAGTTTGGAGGTCAATTGGAGCGAGGAACTCCTGAAGCTTAGAGTCCCAAAGTAGATCTCCACCATGGATCATGGAGGAGGGACGAGAATCCCTACCAGCCATTAGACCTGGCCATAGAAGTTTGGAGAGTGGAAGGATGGGATAAAACTCGTAGTTGTTGGTCAACAGTCACTTTATGACCGAATTTGGTCGGTAACCACTCCAGAAGATTGGAGTGTTGTGTTTGGAGAAGTTCCCGAAGCATTGGAGTCTTGAAGCTCCGAATAGCGCCTTTCAGGTAAGTGCTTGGTTCTATCCCATCGTCATATGCCATTCCTCTAAGAAAAAGAGGCTAGCGCATGTGGTCTCAATTCTAAGGAGAAAGGGGCTTAGAGAAAGTCCCCAGCGAGTTATGTGTGGACTTACGCAAGAAAATTAAAGGGGCCTATGAACATAAGAGAGGATCCAACAGGGATCTGAGAGCTAATTCAGCTCCATAAGAAGATCCTAAGACCGGGAGGTCGTGAAAGTCCCCTAGGAGGGGGGGGTTTTCATCAGGTGGTAAAAGATCCTGAACAAATTTTTTTTCTGATACCATCAAGTGGTATCAGAGCATGTGATATTTTTTATGATACCATCATGTGGTATCATAGAGAGATTTTGTCTGTAGACAACAAGAAAAGGAGGAGAAGAAAAAATATTGACACTCTGTGTGAAGATTGTTTGCAGGTGTGAAACAAACAA
>JASDQU010244326.1:24532-35070 GCA_032191745.1 Picea mariana
ATGAATTTTCAGGATATAATCAAATCCAAATCAAACCTACGGACCAACACAAGACGACCTTTATATGTCCTTGGGGTAATTTTACATACCAGAAAATGCCTTTTGGCCTAAAAAATGTTGGAGCAACCTTCCAATGTGCCATGACTTTCACTTTTCACGATCTCAAGCATATAGTTGAAGCTTACCTCGATGATCTTGCTGCTCACTCTCACAAGAGAGTGGATCATGTCACACACCTTCGACTAGTTTTTGAAAGATGTTGTTACTGTAGAATTCGGTTAAACCCTCACAAATGCATCTTTTGCATTAGGTCTGGCTATCTCTTATGATTTTTAGTTTCCAAGACTAGGATCATGGTAGATCTTCTTAAGGCTGAGGCAATACTTCAATTGTCTCCCCCGTGCATGATTAGATAACTTCAAGGTTTACAGGGGAAAGCTAACATTCTGCGTCAGTTTATAGTGAATTATGCCAATATCACTAAGGGTTTCATGTGCCTATTAAAGAAAGACACCCCTTTTATCTGGGATGAGTGAGCCCAAGATTTTTTCGACGCCTTGAAGAAAGCCTTAGTATTGGCTCCTCTGCTGAAATCTCCTGATTACAGTAGAGATTACTTGTTATATATTTCTGCATCCCAAGAGATGATTGGTATGGTTCTAGTTCAGAAAGATGATGATCTCCATGAGCACGTCATCTACTATCTCAGTCAAAATTTAGTCGGTCTTGAGCTTAATTACTCTCACATCGAAAAGATATCCTTGGTTGTCGTTTACACAGTCTAGCGTTTATGACACTATATATTGCTTTGCAAAACTACCGTAGTCATTGATGTTAATCCATTTCAATACGTCCTCACTAGGCATATCATAGGAGGGAAATATAATAAATGGATTATCATCTTACAAGAATTTGATCTCAACTTTGCTTCAACCAAGTCCAAGAAGTCACTAGTCTTTGTAGAGTTGATATCTGATTTCCCACGATTAGACGAGGATGTTATCCATGTCGATTTGTTTGTAGACGAACACATTTTCCTTGTCTTTTCGTCTGACCCCTGGTATGGAGACATTGTTTTATATCTTCAAACCTTGAAGTTCACTCAACATCTCTCGCGAGATGATCAACGATGAGTTAGATACCAAGCCAAAAAGTATACCATCATCGACGACACTTTGTATCGCCAGGGAATAGATAGTATCTTACATCATTTATTAACTCACGAGGAAGCTGAGTTAGTCCTAAATGACTGCCACAAAGGGGCTTGTGGTGGTCACCTATTGGGGCTTGTGACAGCCCAAAAATCCTACAAGTTGGTTACTTCTGGCCCACCATTTTTAAAGATTGCATTGAAGCAATCAAGAAGTGTCACCCATGCGAGGTGTTCACTCAGAAAATGCACTGACACCCAACCCCTCTTTACCCAGTAATTACCGTCGGTTCCTTCACCAAGTGGGGGTATATTTTGTCGATTGCAACCCAACTTAGGCTAGGGGGCATTAGTACATCATCGTGGATGTCGACTATTTTACCAAATGGGTTGAATCCATGCCTACTGTAAAATATGATGGGAAGACTGTAGCCTTCTTTGTGTTCAACCAAATTATCGCCCAGTTCGGTATCCCGAGTGAGATTGTCACGGATCATGGCAGTCACTTTCAGAATGAAATGATGGTATAACTAGCATCCAATATGGGGTTTAAACATGGTCACTCATATCCTTATTATCCCCATGCAAATGGGCAATTAGAGGCAGTCAACAAGTCTCTCAAGATCATTTTACAAACAAATGTTAGTCAGAGTAATTCCAATTGGCACATCATGATGTATCACGCGCTTTGGGAATACTGAACCTCGGTTAAGACTGCCACCCGATTTTCCCCTTTTCAATTAGTACATGGTGTGGGGTCGATACTTTTCGTTGAATGCAAAATCTCTTCTCTCAAATTGGTAGTCGAGCTCCTACCTGACACTTTAGATTTAGAGTGACACCTGGTGCACCTAGAGAGTCTTGACGAGTAGCGTTGAGATACCTTTACAACTATCAAGGAAAACAAAAAATGTGTCAAGGTTCAGTACGATAAGTCTTTTTGTCCCCGATTGTATACTGAGGGTGACTTGGTCCTTTTGTATGACCAAGCCAAATAACCACTCGGGGCAGGAAAGTTTAAACCCATGTGGCATGGTCCTTATATCATGCGATGTGTTCTAGAAAAGGAGCCTATAAATTGGAAGATTACAAAGGGAATAAATTGGCCGAGCCCAGAAATGGGCTCTAGTTGAAAAATTATTATGCTTGAGCCCTCGGCTTGAGCGAAACCCTTTGTATACTAATGTAAATTTAGTGTATATACATCTTTTTTCTTTTTGTCTTTGGCTTGATTATCAAGCTTTCCCTTTTTGTTGGCAGATGTCAACGGAGTCTTCAGTCTACCTAGGATCCACAGATGAAGCCAGTCATCATACACAAAACTTGGCTTCCTCTGCTTGGGTGATTTACTCACCTGAGGGTCTACTGGTGTCTTCAGGTGGCATATGCCTAGGGCCATCCATGAACAATGTGGCTGAATATAGCGTCGTCATAAAACTTTTGCATGATGCTATATCACATGGTATTTTCTCTCTAGAGGTTCACCTGGATTCTCAGTTAATCCTATGTCAGTTGAACGAAAGTTACCGTGTGCGTGATCCGACGTTGCTCTGTTGATTCCTACGGGTATGTCTTTTAGAACAACAATTTGATTTTATTACATACTTCCACATCCCTAGAAGTTCTAATAATTTATTCAATGCCTACACTAATTATGTTTTGGATTGGCATTTGTCACATTAATAAAGCAAAGAAGACCATTAAATCAATGTACGCATTGTAAGATATGAGTAAAGACGAAGACCCCTCTTTATATATTTCCAAACAATATGGTGTTTATATTACAAAGTTGGGCCTAAAACCCTCAAAATGCATATACAGCCGATATACATGTCCCTTGACATCTATGCCTATGGCGCCGGATGTGTATCATGATAGAAAACCATGACATTTGTGAGATGTCGGAAGAGACGTACCCATTCTCTAGGTACATCGACAACCTTCCGTTGCATGGCTTCAGGTAGATCCTCCACCTGAACCATAGGAATCATTTGTGTTAAATGATACAGGTTACCCTACACATTCTGTAGTACTCTCTTCACTTCTCCTCCCACTGCCTCATCTCCCCAGTGCCACTACTTATGTCATAGGAACCCTTCTGGCCGTTGTGGACCCACATCTACATTCACACATGTATCGAATTAATAACACCATCCAAAAATATTTTTTGTCCTCTTTAATACAAAAATACAAAAAAATGAAATATATAAAAACTTTTACCTATAGCGCCATAGGCAGCTCCTGGTGGAAGTGGCATATTAGGATCCCCTCTAAAATCAATTCCTGCATAGGGATAGTCTTCCAGAGCTATGATTTGTCTCTACCACCAGAAGAAAAAATCATCATTGTAGGGTGTCACCACCCTACCTCCCCCCTGTCGTTTCATGACCTTGATCCATCGTGCCATAACCGAATCACGTGGTCCTATGGGAATGATCTCCACTCTAGGTCCCAGACCTGGGACTTGCTTGAAAAAGAAGCTGCAAAGGATAGAGGCAAGCTCGAAGTTTCTTTTCCCCCCCTCCTTGCAATCTGTCAACTGAAATTTCATGTTGGTCAGTAGTGAGGTACACTAGTCATAGACGGTGGTTCTAGCACACTCCAGTGCATAAAAAATAAGTGTCCTCGATGCTTTATGCAACAAGGCCGGTCCTATGATCCTGGTAAGCACGAGCACAATAATCTTCAGGCTAAGGTTACCTATAGCCCGGATAGGAATTTGACTTCCCACCATGGGAGTCCCTGCAACATAGTGGGCCTCGATGTATTCTTCGACCTTCAACCCACTCCCTGCCCCACGAGACTTGAGGTCCACAACCTCCCCTCAGCGTGAAAGTCCAATCAAGAAGTAGATTTCCTCTACTTCTATCCTTAATGGTTGTCCATCAAGAATAAATCTCTCGCTATCAGGATCCCAATAGCCCACCAGCATTTCCAACAACCTCACTTGGGCCCTCATTCCTTTGAGAGCCCAAAAATTGTATAAACCACATCTTTTTAAAGTGTCTCGAGCCACCAAATCTTGATCCACTATTGCATCTACCTCCTCATGCTCTCGATCTCTCCATTCCAACACCATCCTGCAAAAAAACAAATCATTTTTGAGTTAGAAACATCTTTTTTTTCCTTTTGGGCACGTATACATGGTTTATTTACAAACAGTCGTGGGTAGGGTTTGCTATATGCCCCTTGTAGTTCACACAGGGGTGTATAACTATTCTTATATGAAACCTATGCAGGGAAACCCATGTATACCGAAAAACCCAATTTGCGCCCTTAAAAACTATCAAAATAGAACCTAACTCAAAATTGTAAGCCACTGAAATTAAAGAGGATGGGATGAAGAGTTACCTGGTCCAGATGGTGCATGATTCCGTTGCCTATTGCTCCCGTGATCGTCGTTTGAATTCTGGAGGTGTTTTAGTCCAAATTGCACTATTTGGGTAAAAATGAAAATGATATAGTAAATTTTTATTTTATTACTATTTATAAGCCATTTTTTACCCACTTGATATAGTTTTATGCTATTGTTTTTCCTAATAGACTAATTCAAAAATGGTTTTAAGCTAGTTTTTGTAGTTTCGACTCAATTTTCTTGCAGATTTCAATGTCATGGTTGGTCCTTCGTCTCCTCAAGCAGTTACATTCATAACCTAGCATATAATATAGTCACCTACTATATCGTGCATTCTTTAAATTATCCTTTGTCTACCATTTTTTATGCCTTAGGTATGAACCCATTTATTACGACGCATAAACCTTCATCTGCTATTAATAGCATTGTTAATAAATGGTAGAGACTTACCAAACATGAGTACACTAGTTAGAACCTCTTCGTCATTTGGTGCCCATGTCCAGTTTTTCCTTATGAATGAGAGTCCATTATAATTCAATACATGACTTTACAATGAGCCTCATTTCTCATTCATGCACACGTTGCCTTATTACCCACGGACTCCCAATAACGAGTCTCAGTTAAGCTCTTTTCCGACTCATCCAAAAACTAAAAAGATTGCCGAGTGATTTGTCCCTTTCACACTCATTAAAATTGGATTTGATAGATCATGATTCCTAGTTAAGCTCTTTTCTGACTCGCTATCAAAAATAGAAAAGATTGCCGAGTGAACTTTTGTTTTTAACACTCATAAATTGGATTTGAAAAGACGTCTATTTGGCACAAGTTTACCCCTTTTTTACACCAAGTAGACTAAAATACATAAAAAAGGACATTTTTTGGAGTTAATTTGTGATTGCATCTCATGCCCTCGCTTGTTGTATTGAGCCTTTAGCCAGTTCTCGCTTTGCGTTATAAATCATTGCCTAAGCAGTTTGCATCCTTAACCAAGCAGAGCCTTGTTTTTACCCTTCACAATTTGACACCCCATACCCTGGAGGGAACATCACTTCGAGTGTCCATATCCCGCATGCATTTCCTTGCATTGAGCATAGGTACGTTTCACTGTTAGAACTAGTTTTTCTTACTTGCGACACTCATTCCCTCCTCTGTATTATAGCATTCATTTGTTATGAAAAAACAAAAAGATATGGGTAGGAAGGGAATACTATATTGTAATTGGTAGCAATCATGTATCCTTTGAACAAAGAACAAAGTTATTGAGTATGTGTGTCATCATAATTTTGGGTTTAGCATGGCCTTAGGAAGCTGATCTCACTATAGAGTTTTCTCTACCGACTTGTTACTCTTCCAGTCCCTATATAGATCGTTATTGATGCCTCCTGCATCCAATTGTCACATCATTGATTCCATGCTTCTAGAGTTCACCATATGTCTCATGCTCTTGTTCAAAGTATGTCTATCAACTTTTGTCGGCCACTCTTCAAAAATCTTGACTTTTCATGTTGGCCATACCCTCAATTTATCTTAGACTCACATGATACTTTGGTATTATCATGCACCCTGGCCCTACTTTCATCATTGGTAGGTCACCTTGAACCCAACAATCGACATTTCATCATTGGTCGTTGACTGGGTGGTTTCCCTTGTGTTCGAATACAAGACATCTATTCACACTTTGGGATTCATGAAGTGTCTTGGATGCCATTATACTTATTGGTGGTTTCCTCGCCTTTGTCAGTAGTTGTTCATCATTGGTTGCTATTCAGAGGGTCCTTTTTGTGTACCGCTTACATTTGGAACATGCGAAAAACACACAAGGTCATTGGTTCGTGAACATGTTCTTCGTCTGATATCCACCAAATCATGAAGCTCCTTCTTTGTTTTTCGTGTTGATTGATGAGATATGCCTCAATGCTCTCCTTTTAGCGGGTCTACTTCCATCGACTTCAGTTCATTTATTTTGGATATGAGACCTAGAGTATTCTGAGTACCTTTAGGCTTGCATTCATTAATGGCATGCTCTCTCGCCATTTACAGATGGGAATACATCAATTTCTCCTGATCAAGGGATCTCTCAAGTGTTCGACACCAACTCCTTTATTCACATTTGTAGGGATGTAATCAATGCCTTGATACCTACTTTCATTATTGATAGGTTGTCTCACGTTTGTTAATGGTATACTTCAATGACCAGTAATCAAATGATGTCTCATCATGTTCGACCTCAACTCATTTATTCACATGATGTAGACTTGCACCTTTGGTGGATAGTGTAGAAGACTTGAAGAAATCACTATGTGGCCATAGCTTTCTGGAGTTGTTTCTTCCATTTCATTGGACAAGTACCTTTTTGATTTCAGTGATCATGGGATATCAGATTATAATACATGGTATATAGATATCTTCAGATTGATTTTTGAGACTGGTTTCACTGGGCCTTATTCGTAATTATGACAACTTTTAGCATATAACCGCATTTATATTTGCCTATTCATGGCCATGAACACTTGTTTGGTATATTTTTCACATGGATCTGCATTGTATTCTTGGCATCCATGTATGCAAATTTAGTACATAATGTAATGATAAATTGAGTTCGTTCAGCTCGTTCTCTACCACTCAAATTCTAGGTTATTTATAATGCATTTTGTTCATCGCAGATACTCCTCTAATATCACACATTAGGGGGCATATATTATAGCAAGGTTTGCCTCACCATTTCTATATTGCACAGAGGGCCTTTTTCCATTTCCCTATGCAGACTTTTCATCCCTTTTTTGATGAATCCAGAGATAAAAAAGTACATTTTTCCACATATATGCTCCCTAAATGCTATGAAAAATGCGTATATGCTTGTTGCTCCATTACAGCCCATGTATATCGGGATTTTTACTAGAAAATATAAAATGAGGTTGAGTTTCCATGTCACGAAAAAATATTTCTGATCCTTGGCCTTCCATATACTGCAAACGTTCCAACTCGGCCCTTCAGTTGCATTCTGGAGGCTATAAGAGACCAATTTTGAACTATGGAAAAGAAGGAGAAAGCATTCAACTTTGAGATCAAAGTTACTCTGGAGAAATTATTTCATATTGAGTCTGCATCCCTTTGTCCCTCAAGTCTGAACACAGTGTTCATCCCCCAATATCTTCCCTTATTATTGAGAGGACCTCTTTGCCTATTTCACATGAGATTGCCTTTGGTGGAAGATTGAAGTGGTGGGGACCTAACTAGAAGGAACTTGGTTTCTTGGTTTCGAACCATGCCAACATGGAAGTCTGTAATGTTGACACTTCTGCTGATCAATTATTAATAGAAATACTCCTTTCTCATCCTATTTGTATCTTGCAAATATATGATTATTATCCATGGGCGTGTTTGTAATGTTTATTAATGGATTATGCTATCTGATGTGTTAACCCCTTTCGTATCATCACTATATACTTGCTTTGCTTGATTGTTGAGAACTTCTTATAGGTATAAAGATTTGAGTTAAAGTTCTTAATGGTAGAACATCATCAAACATTGGATTTTTTCCCTTGTAACATCTGGGTGGCTATGTCTCGTGGCTCTGTCTCATCAAATGCATACAGATACTTTTTAAAGTAACTTTAAGGAAGGATTTGGATGATATTTACACATCATCAAGAGTGTAACACTCCCTCCAAATGCTCAGCCAATCTTCAAGTTCAATTTTGCTAAGGGATTTTTGCATGCAAAGGTAGTTATATCTCTGATTTTTTGCGCTCTGATATTCCTTTTATGCAGAAGTGTTTGTTGAAGGAATTTAATTATATGATGGATCCAAAACAAGGTGTTACACCTAGAAGAAGATTAAGGTCTCTATACATGTTTGAACACTCTAATATGAGTTTGATTGATAAAAAACCTGACCATGTAAACTCTTTCAAGGGTCTGGGATGCTGGAGATACTGTCATAATCTTGAAGGTCATCATCTGGAGATTAGCAGAGATTTTGTAAAGAGCTACAATGAAGTAAAGTCTAAGGTGGGTCCTCTAGAGATAAACTTGAATGTGGATATGGTTGTCGAAGCTACAGAGATACCAAGAACAGGGGAACTATGTTTTAAAGACAAGAAATTGGAAAAGGAATAATGGTGTCAAGACATGTTAAATCTAGCACATCAAGGAGCTAATCTAGTGAAGGGTATACCCAGAAATTGGCTTTTGGAATCCTATGACAAGATTTTTTTTATCATACAGAGTTTTTCTACATCTAAAGGGAGATATAGTAGAGTTTACAGTATCATTTCAAGTTGATTCTTCACTTCACTGGTAACAGGGAAATCACCCTACCATATTTCCTATTTATGAGCTTACAAAGGATAATTTTACTTGCTCAAAGAAAGTCTGATAAACTTTATAAATCCATCTTCCATCATGCTTTGATTAATTTGATAGTAATTGAACAATTCAAGAAAGAGGGTAGGGAATGGATCGCCTTCCTATTCGTGTCTAAATATCAAGTTGATTTGCCCATTTCTCCTTCAAAATCCAAGACTCCTAGGAAGAAGACTGTAATACCTTCCTCTTCTCCCTCAGATGAAGTACCACAGTCCTCTCAAGACCCCATTCCTCAATAAACTTCACCTATCCAAGTGTATAAAATGGATAAGAGAGAAGGAAAGGCTAAAGAGGTAGTTATTGAAGAACAACTAGAGCCTCCTATGGAGCTTCCTCAAATCGAAATTGAATATAATGCCCATACTGTCCAAGTTAAAATTGGTACACCAACCCTCAGAAGGCCATCCAGGAGAAAACTTGTGCTAGCAGAGGAATCTCATCAAAGAACTGAGGTTATCAAGCCTAGAACTAGGTTATCAAAATTCAAAGTTTCTCCTCTTGAAAAGGAAGCACTTTAGGCCATATTCCAATTAGGTGAATCTCCACTAGAGCCAACTCCAAAGAAATATCAAGGGCCTAAAACTAATCGGGCTCAATTACTCAAGGATGAAAATAGACAACTCAAATGAGTTTAGGATAATAACCAAAAATTACATCAAGAGAATGTTACACTCAACCAACAACTTTCAAGTCAAATGGATGAACTAGAAGAGGAGTGTAATCTGCTCAAGAGGAACCTAAGGAAAAAAATGATTTAGAGGAAACAATTGATTAATATGTACAAGAAGAACCTCAACTTGAGAGAAGACATTAGGAAGTTGACTGAAGACATATTTGGCAAAGAACATGCTTAGTAAGAAGAACTTGGCAATCTTCTTGAAAGAGACCACTTCTCCTAGTTCTTCAAATCAAGATGATTAATATGCAGATGTTGTTTCAAAGTTTTGTGATCAAATTTTGCTGACCTATGATGAACATTTTATACCTCAGATATCCATCATTCATATTTGTATTCAAGGTTATTTAACAAGGATTATTTTTTTTTTTCCTTTATCAAGTTGTAAATTTTGGTTTTAAAGGGATATAAGGAAATTAAGTGAAAGGTTTTGATGATTGAACGTTTGTATCACTTGCAAAGAAGTGCTACACAACATAGTATGCCATCAGTGAAATTCTCAGAAACTCAATAATGAAAACATCAAATGGATACCCTATTTTATTTTGATGTGAGGGTTTGATAAAAGTTCATATGAAGGTGAGGGTTATGGAAGTTTTCCATACTTATTTCATCAGTTTTACAGTGGCAATTTATATGTGCAACATCATTACAAGCCTTCACACTTGTCTTATAGTTTTGAAGTCTTATGAATGTGCATGGAAACTACATCGATGAAAGAAAATATAAATACATGATTATTGAGATGAAGCCTAAGAAATCTCAATAATATTGGTAAATTACAATGGTATGTGTTTAGATATTGGAATATAAGCTTCTTTCATAGTACCTATTCATACTTTTATCTTTCTTTCTATTATGTACCTATGAATGAATACATGTTCATTTTTTCTATGTTTATTCAATGACTGATAACTGTCATCTTGTATTTACATTGGTAAACTAGAATCACAAGTATTTTACCTATTATAGCTATCCAATCATATATG
>JASDQU010244326.1:35575-71041 GCA_032191745.1 Picea mariana
TCTAGAAATCCCTCTATTCCTTTTCCATAAAATCCATTAATAAGAACAACACTCATTGAAACTATAAGCTCAAAGACTAATAGTGAAAAAGTAGTTTTAGAAGTTCAAGGATCTTCTGATCTTACTCAAGAAGGTAGTTCATCAATTGTTGAAGAAATTTTTGTTTCTATTTTAGACAAAAAACCTCTATATCCAACTGAAGAAGACATCTTCTCATCATCTATAGAATCTTCTCATTCTGAAACTGAAAAAAATTCATGTTGCATTCATACCAATCTTCCTGTTGTTGAGTTTGTCTTACATGAATTGTTCATAAAAGGAGAAGAAAACCTTGCCAAGTTATTCTCTGAATTCTGTAGAGCTTCTTATTTTCCTTCTGCCATTGCAAGTTCAGAAATATCTTTTCCTCTCATTGACTCAGCTTCATCCTCTGTATCATCCTCATCTCAGTCCCTAGTTATCCAAACGGATTCTACAACATATACATCTACCACTACCATGGGAGGAGTACCTCAAAATCCTACTAAGATGGAAAGAATCATGGTTGCTAGATATGCACCATTAATACTACCTAATCCTTTGAATGCAATGCCTACTAGAGACTATCAAAAGTACATGCCTAAATTTTCAGGGACAAAATATATTACAACATAAGAGAATCTTGAATTATTTTATAGTTATGCTGATAACTTGAATATCATTAAGGAGGAAATGGTTTACAGAATTAAAACCAGAAACTATAACATGTATTGAAGTTTTATATGATACTTTCCTTAAACAATGGGGAGATAAGAAGGACTTTCTTTACTACATTACAAAATTTCAGAATTTGAGAAGGGAAAGTGGTGAATCAGACTCAAACTTTACTAAAAATTTAACTAGATGTATAGCAAGATCCCAGCTGAAATCAAGCCTACTGCTACATCTGTAAAAATAACATATGTTAATTCCTTTGATTCTGAATTTTGTTTGTTGTTAAGAGAAAGGAGATATGTTACGTTGGCTGATATGACAGATGCAACACTTGAAGTGGAATATAACATCCTTGCTGCAGAAAACTTGAAAGGTGGAGTTGATAGAAGGAGACAAAAAGGAGAAGCCTCATCATCAAGTGTAGATCCCAAGATTGAAAAGATCGCTAAGATGATAAAATATTTGAATTTTGAGTTGTCCAAAATAAAGATTGAAAACATGAAACCTGGAAAAGGTAGAGATTGTAATGATTTTATTGCTCGAAATCCAAATCCTTATAGAAGAAATAATGAGCAAGTTCAGATTTTACAAAGGAATAGAAATGCTAATGAGGATCATAAAATTAAAGCCCCTTTTCAGAACACAGTGATGGAGGAAGATCATCCAGAAGAGCATGATGAGATTCATTGTTTGGAGGATAAAGGTAATGCATATTTCTTGACACAAACTTCTTATGAGGAAGCTTTGATTAATCATACTAATAAGGAATCGAATGATGGATATGTTTTTCAAGCTAATGATCAAAATAAGTACAATTTGAGATCTAAACAAAATAATAGTAAGCAAGTTGTGCAAGCTCCTCCCCAAAAAGTTGTTGCCCCTGCAAAACAAAAACCAAGCAAAGATCAAGATCAAATAAATGATCAAGTACCTCTTAAATCTCCTTGCATGAGGTAATAAACCCTGACAAAGTTCCTCTTTCATTCATCTTTGAATCCGAAATTTGGAAGGTTAAGATTCCCATACTTCTCATTGAATTAATGAAGAATGACACCTTCAAATAAACCATCCTCAAAGCCCTTGAGCCTAAATCTATACAAGTTATTTTTGATGTTGTCAACCTCTAAGATGATAAGCCTACTATTATCCTTATCCCAATTATTCAAGACTGTGAGGAGACCTCTCCACATTTTTATGTCTCCTTCAATATCCATTATAAAAAAATTCATAATTGCCTTTTGGACATAGGAGCTTCTCATAACCTTATGCCAAAATAATTCATGGATGATTTGGGTTTATAAATTATTAAATATTATCCTAATTTATTTTCATTTGATTCTAGGAAGGTTAAGTTCCTTGGCTTGATTAAATATCTAGTAGTTTCCTTATCTCGGTTACCTATGAGGAGCATGGTAATGGACATTGTGGTAGTTGATGTGCCACCAAAATTTGGTATTCTCTTATCTAGTCCATGGATCAAAAGGATATGAGTCACCTTGCAAATGGACCTTTCTTATGCAATTGTCCAAGACTTTGGAGGGGAACACAGGACATTGTATAGGGAAGCACAACTAGCCTATATTTCCAGTGATGAGAAGAATCCTATAAATCATCCAATTTACTCAGTTGATACAGATTTGGGAGCTTGTATACTTCTGATTGATGACACTTAGTCAACATCTTTGCAACTTAGAAATCCTATTTTCCAATCTTCAGAAGTGGAAATCACTCCTATATGGAGTATGTTCTTTGATGGTGCTTGTTCAAGGGAATCTGTAGGAGCAGGTGTTGTTTTTGTTTCACATTTCAAAGAAACAATTCATTTGTCTTTCAAGGTGAATTTTAAGGTAACAAATAACATACTAGAATACGAAGCCTTAGTATTGGGCTTAAATGTTGTTAAGGACATGAATATTTAGGGGTTGAAGGTATATGGAGATGTTGATATGACAATTCAACAAATTAAGAACACTTTTCAATCCAAACATGTCAGGCTTAAGGCATATAGAGATGAGGTATGTAACCTCATTGATTATTTTATACCATTCAATATTATTCCTAGAGCATTGAATCAACTTGTTGATTCACTAGTTGTTTCAGCTAGTACCTTCAATCCACCATTTCCGCCAAAATTAACTATGAAATTCAAGTGAAATATAGACCTTCCTTGCCAAACAATGTAAAGTTTTGGAAAGTGTTTGAAGATTATGAGGAATTGGTTACATTTATGGAAGTTATAGATGAATATTATACTCTCCACATAGATCAAGAAAATGAAAATGATGAAAAGGTAAAAAATCCTAGATTGAAAAATAAAATTGGATGCCATGATATTATTCAGCTCCCCAATAATCAAATCCCAAGAGGATTAGTACCACTTCAGAAAATCTTTGACCAAAATGATGTTATTTTGAATCATGATAAGAAATAATAAGAATTTATTGTCTTTAAGTACAGTTTGGGAGATGAACAATGCCCAAAAACCATAAATTTGTCCAAACAATTGACTGCAAAACAAAGATATGATTATGGCTGCCTGATGAAAGAATTTTCATAGTTTTTTGCATGGGATTACAGTGACTTAAAAACCTATGACACTCAAGTGATTGAGCATAGAATCCCCTTGAGAAAAGAATCCACCCCATTAAAGCAAAAATTGAGATCTATTAGCCCTCTTCTTCTACCAATAATGGAAAAGGAAATTAAAAAGTTATTAAATGCCTTAATTATCATTCCACTGTGATATTTTGATTGGGTTGTTAATTTGGTCCATGTTAGGAAGAAGAATGGGGAAATTAGGTTATGTGTTGACTTCAGGAACTTGAACAAGTGTTCCAAGAAATATAACTACCCTTTTCTGAAGATGGAGTGTATCTTGCAAAGAGTGTCTGGAGCTATTGTCATGTCTTTTATTGATGGTTTCTCAAGCTACAACCAAATCTCAGTACATCCATATGATAGAGAAAAGATAGCCTTCATAAATCCTTGGGGTACTTTCAGAGGGCCATGGACATTGCCTCTGTATGTGAGAAAGATAAGTTTGTTTTGATATATTTGGATGATGTAACAATGTTTTCTCACAGCCATAAAGAACATTTGTAGCATTTAAGGAAGGTGTTCTTGAAATGCAGAAGGTATGAAATTTCACTCAATCCAAAGAAGTCTCAGATTGCATTGAAAGAAGGTAAGCGTATGGGGCACATATTGATTGTTGAAGGAGTAAACATTGACCCTGCAAGAGTAGAAGCTATTCAAAATATATATATTCCTAAATCTAAGAAGGGCATTCAATCATTTCTTGGAAAAAATAACTTCATTAGGAGATTTATTCCTAATTTTGTAGAATTGATTAAACACATCACTGGTATGCTAAGGAAGGATTCATAAATTAAATGGATTGATGTAGCAATGGATTCTTTTGAAGCTATTAATAAATATCTTATGTCATCTCCTACTTTGATTAACCCAGATTATTGTAAATATTTCTACATCTTTTCATTTGTATCTAATGACACAATTGCAACAGTGTTACTTCATAGAAATGATCAAGAGAAGGAAAAACTAGTAGCATTCTTTAGCAAGACATTAAGAGATGTTGAGGTAAAGTATGATCCCATTGAAAAACAAGATTATTCTTTGATCAAGTCACTTAAGGCTTTTATAATCTATATTTTTCATGAAAAAGTTATAGCTTATGTACCATCTAGTTCAATCAGAGATGTATTTATACAACCAGATATAGATGGGAAAAGAGCCAAGTGGGTTTCCAAACTCAATGATTTTGACATTGATATTAAGCCGACCAAATTGGTGAAGGGTCAGGGTTTGGAAAAACTTCTTGCTGAAGAGAATTGTGAGTTTTTGGGTATTAATTCCATTGGCATAAATAAAGAGAATGCACAATCTAAAATCTCAATTGAAATGTACAATCATGATCAGCGATTTTCATCCCATTTGTCTTCTTATCAATGGCATAGCAGTATAGTATATTTTTTGTATAACCTTGCATCTTCTCCAAAGATGAATCAAACATAGGTAAGAGAACTAAAACTCAAGGCAATCAAGTTCTGTATCAATGAAAATATGCTCTATTGGAAATACCCCTCTAGGATGTTGTTGAGGTGTCTTGATACAGAGGAATCAATTCAAGTTATGCATCAATTTTGTAACAACAATTGCGGTGGCCATCACTATTGGAAAACCATAGCCCATAAAATTTTGAGGACTGGTTACTATTGGCCATATTTACTTATCGATGTTTTCTCTTATGTAAAGACATGTAACAAGTGCCAAAGGTTCACTGGAAGGAAGCAACTAAAATTTCTCCCATTGAAGCCTACTATAGTCACTGGACCTTCCAACAATGGGAGTTTGACTTCATTGGAGAGATACATCCACCTTCAAGTGGCTAGGATAGGTGGATTCTGGTAGCAACTGATTACTTTACAAAATGGATTGAGGCTATTCCTACTAGGAATGTGAGTCATTCTATAATCATAAACTTTTTGTATGATCATATTTTTACTAGATTTGGCTACCCCAAGAGACTTGTTACTGACAATGCAACTTCATTCAAATATGATGCTTTGGTGAAGTTATGTGATGGCATGGGTATTCAGCTTGTTCACTCAAATTCCTACTATCCTCTAGGAAATGGCTTTGTTGAATCATCAAACAAAATCCTAGTGAGGATTATTAGAAATTTGTTTGAAGAAAACCAAAGGAGTTTGGATTCTAAGTTAAAACTTGCACTTTGGGATAATAGAGTGAAAAATAATAATTCCATTGGTACTTCTCCATTCAAGTTAGTGTATGGAAATGAAACCATTTTTCCTATCCAACTTGCATTACCTGTTTCAAAGTTTTTTCCAAGAAGTAGAAGGCGAACCAAATGATTTAGTTAGAAGGATTCTTCATCTTGTTCAACTTCAGCAGGTAAGGGAGCAATTACTTGAGAAGATAGAGTTACATCAAAATAAGATGAAAGAAATCTTTGACAAGAAGGCTAAAGAAGATATTTTCCAAATAGGGGATCTTGTTTTGAACTGGGATGCTTACAGACAGGATAAGGGGAAGCATGGAAAATTTGATACTTTGTGGACTGGTCCTTTCATCATCTCTCAAGTGCTACAGAAAAATAATTTCCTCTTACATAACCTGGAAGGTAATGAATTATTTGGTGGCCTAGTCAATGGGCATTTTCTCAAGACCTATTTCTATTAAGGATCTTCAAGACTTCTCCATTATAAATATCATTTCATTAGTTTCTTTTTCAATTTAGTTTCATAAATAACTCCATGCCCAATGGAACAAGAAGTTCAATTTTTTTTTAAGTATAATTTTTGTATGTGATAGGAAAGGAAACTGCCCTTATGAGTTCTTGGAACCTCACAGAGAGGTTTCCATCCTCAATTAGAGCCAGATGTTATCTCCCAAATAAAATTTAATTTTATTTAAGTCTTAGGTGGTTAATTGAGTCTTTATTTTCCCAAGTCATTTAATTAATAAGTCCCTTATTGAGTCTATTCATCAAAATTCATAGCTTAAAGGTGGTGACTAAGGGGTCATGATGATATTTTTTCTAATTCTTTTTGTCAAAATCAAATGTAAGTCTGAGTCATTATGGTTTCAGTAGGAACATGTGATGTAAAAAGTCAAGTTTTAAGCATGATGGTAAAGATTGTCAACTTTTGAGTTTAAAAAAACATCATAACTCATTCAAGGATAGGTTTGTAGCACGTGGCATCCTTTTTACATATGTTGCACTAAAAACCAAGTCTGAGTTGTCAACACATTTCATTATTAAACTATTTGGTGCACTACAAACTCGTCTATGTGGCTCTGTCTCATCAAATGCATAGAAATACTTGTTGAAGTGATTTTAAGGAAGGATTTGGAATATATTTACACATTAGCAAGAGTGTAACACTCCCTCCAAATGCTCAACCAATATTCAAATTCAAAATTCCTAATGGATTTTTGCATGCAAGGGTAGTTATATCTCAAAGTTTTTACACTTTGATATTCCTTGTATGTAGAAGTGTTTATTGAAGGAAGTTATTCATATGATGGCTCCAAAACAAGGTGTTGCACCCATAATAATATCATGGTATCTATATAGGTTTGAACCCTCTGATACGAGTTTGATTGAGAAAAACGCTGACCATGCGAACTCTTTCAAGTGTATGGGATGTTGGAGATACTGTTAGAAGCTTGAAGGTCATGATCTGGACGTTAACAGAGATTTTGTAAATAACTACAGTGAAGGAAAGACTAATGTGGGTCCTCTAGAGATAAATTTGAATGTGGATATGGTTACTGAAGCTAAAGAGATACCAAGAACATGGGAACTGAGGTTTAAAGCCAAGAAATTGGAAAAATAAGAATGGTGTCATGACATGCTAAAACCAGAGCATCAGGGAGCTAATCTAGTGAAGGGTATACACAAAAATTGGCTTTTGGAAGCCTATGACAAGATGTTGGTTATCATACATAGATTTTTTACATGTGAAGGGAGATATAGTAGACTTTTAAAGTATCATTTCAATTTTCTTCTTCACTTCACTAGTAAGAGGGAAATCAACCTACCATATTTCTTGTTTATGAGCTTACAAAGGATGATTTTACTTGCTCAAAGAAAGACTGATAAACTTCAGAAATCCATCTTCCATCTTTCTTTGATTAATTTGATAGTAATTTAACAATTGAAGAAAGAGGGTAGGGAATGGCTCACCTTCCTGTTCATGTCTAAATATCAAGTTGACTTGCCTATTTCTCCTTCAAAATCCAAGACTCCTAGGAAGAAGACTATAATACCTTCCTCTTCTCCCTCATATGAAGTACCACATTCCTCTCAAGACCCCATTCCTCAAGAACCTTCACCTTTCCAAGTGTATAAAAGGGATAAGAGAAAAGGAAAGGCTAAAGAGATAACTAGAGCCTCCTAGGGATCTTCGTCAAATGTAAATTGAAGATAACTCCTAGACTGTCCAATTTAAAATTGGTAGACCATCCCTCAAAAGGTCATCCATGAGAAAAATTGTACTAGTAGAGGAATATCATCAAAGCATTGAGGTTATCAAGCCTAGAACTAGGTTGTCAAAATTCAAAGTTTCTCCTCTTGAAAAGGAATCACTTGAGGTCATAGTCCAATTAAGTGAATCTCCACTAGATCCATCTCTAGAGACAGATCAAGGGCCTAAAACTAATCGGGATCAATTACTCATGGATGAAAATAGACAACTCAAAGAAGTTCAGGAGAAGAACCAAAAATTACATCAAGAGAATGTTACACTCAACCAACAACTTTCAAGTGAAATGGATGAACTAGTAGAGGATTGTAATTAGCTCAAGAGGAACATCAGGAAAAAGATGATTTAGAGAAAACAATTGATCCATATGTACAAGCAGAACCTCACCTTGAGAGCATACAATAGGAAGCTAAATGAAGACATATATTTGGAAAAGAACATGCTTAGTAAGAAGAACTTTGAAATCTTCTTGAAAGAGACCACTTCTCCTAGTTCTTCCAAGCAAGGTTATTAATATGTAAATTTTATTTCAAAGTTTTGTGATCAAATTTTGTTGACATATTATGAACATGTTATACCTCAGATATCCATCGTTCATATTTTTTTTCAAGGTTATTGAACATGGATTATTTCTTTTTGCCTTTATCAAGTTGTAAATTTTGGTTTATAGGGATATAAGGAAATTAAGTGAAAGGTTTTGATGATTGCAAGTTTGTATCAGTTGCAAAGATGTGTTACATAGCATAGTAGACCATCAGTGAAATGCTCAAAATCTCAGTAATGCAGAAATCAAATGGATACCCTATTTTGTTTTCATGTGAGGGTTTGATAAAAGTTCATATGAAGGTTCAGGTTATGGAAGTTTTCCAGACATATTTCATCAGTTTTACAATGGCAAGTAATATGTGAAACATCATTACAAGACTTCATATGTGTCTTGTAGTTTTGAATTCTTATGAAGGTGCATGGAAACTACATCGAGGAAAGAAAATATAAATACATGATTATTGAGATGAAGCCTAAGTAATCTCAATAATATCAGTAAGTTAGAGTGTTATTTGTTTATATGAGGAAGAATCCCAAACTTCAAAGAGATTTTCAAGAAAATTTTGGAGTATTCTCATAAGACAGGTAGCTACAGGAGTTTGTAGCGCTAACCATCTATTTTTTGTGTATCGCATTGCAAACTCGTCCATCCTCAACGTATAAGAAGCCAAGTCAGATTTTGACTCCTTCCCAATCAAAGAATGGGTGACTCAAGGCCCAGGTGTCACCGATTACCCAATAATATCTCTATCATCCTCCATCAAAGCCTATGAAGCAGTCGAAGACTTAGTTTTAGATAGGGATATAATCCTTTAAAAATAGAATCTAATTACTAAACTTTTGTAATAGATCAGATTCAAATATACATGTAATCTTTAGATCCGTCATTTGAGGATCTTAGTAGAAGTTTGTAAAGGTTATTTAGCCTATGAAGTTTACATTGATATGGTTCGACTTTGGATATTTGACTAAAGTCTTATATTGAAAGACACTTTGAATACATATTGGAATATAATCTTCTTTCACTGTACCTATTCATAATTTCATCTTTCTTTCTATTCCATACATGTGAGTGAATACATGTTCATTTTTTCTCTGTTTATTCAATGACTGATAACTGTCATATTGTCTTTACATTGGTAAACTAGAATCACAAGTATTTTACCTGTTATATCTAGCCAATCATATATGTTATTGTGTGTGTGATTCTGCTGGGATAATTAGTATTCTCCATCCATTTTCATCTTTAAAAAAATATCTGAATATTATAGTTGAAGGACCTATATTTTTTAGTGTATTCATGTGTATCCGAAGTGAGTGAGTTTATAGCCAAGGCATTCAACTTGATCCATTTTATACCTTTATTTGAACATTTGATTAAGTTACAAAGCTCACTTGATATGCAACCTAGAGTGACTCTTGGAGTGATAACAATAACCATTTATCAAGTGGCATCCAACCTTTCTAATGTGGAAAATAGCCTAGGGTCCATCGTCCCATGGATGGAATACTCTCAGTCGCCAACTGGGAGTATTGGTTATGGAATGTATCCTTTTCTCATGGGATATTTTTATTTTTCTGCACCGATTTCATTTTTTCGTGCCACTCTGGTTGGCTTCCGCAAGTCAGGTTCTAAGACTTTGGTCAATAGGGTCACTTCATTTAGAATTTTGTATACGCATGATCCATGGACACTACCCTCGTCATCTAGTTCAATTGAAGGTCGATTCCATCCTAGGATGGCCAAACCTTTGTCTACAACTGAAGTATCCTATCAAGATATTTAGTAGACCATAGTAGACTAAGATCAAACTCCCTCGGTCACAGAGGAGGATGATCTTTTTCCCAAGCCAGTTTGGGCCCAAAAATATTCAATCTCCCGAGACTTTTTAGACACCGTCCTTCCATCATGTGAAGATATTATCAAGGAAATGGTAGAAGATAAAATTCCATGGGGGGATATGCATCATAGGTCATATTTCCTCTCTGAACATGTTCACGTAGAGAATGGAGAGTTTAAGTCAGTTATCGTTAGAAGTGTTGATAGGACAGTTAACCCTTTGACCAAGCATGGTGTCTATGTCAAAAAAAAATATGGATATTATATCGGAGACAATCTGTATCAACATCTCTAGGAATATCGATGTCGTCGAAAATGTCTTCATCAAAGAAGAATGCTCACAAGACAATATCATTTAATACACAACACTTTT
Organism: Picea mariana; assembly: GCA_032191745.1. NCBI lineage: Eukaryota > Viridiplantae > Streptophyta > Pinopsida > Pinales > Pinaceae > Picea > Picea mariana. The sequence goes on from JASDQU010244326.1 coordinate 46,059, forward strand.
TAAATACTTTTGAGATGTGTTTGCATGGTCTTATGAGGAAATTCTTGGCATCGATCCTCAAATAGTTCAACGTGAGAGTCATACCTCCAAAAATGCAAATCCGGTTGGAAAAATGTTGAGACTTGTAAACCATAAGAAGGTGGCATCAATCAAAGAAGAAGTGAAAATTTTTCTTAATACGAGCTTCATATACCTTGTTCCTTGGACAGAATGGGTCTCAAACCTAGTTCTAGTTGATAAAAATAAGGGTGTAATTCGTGTATGGATGTATTTCCGAGACTTAAATAAGGATTTTCCCAAATATAACTTTTCGACGCCATTCATCGACTAGATATTAGACGAGTGTACAGGGAGAAAAGTCATTTTATTTATGGATTGTTTTTCTGGTTATAACCAGATTGAGATTCATTCGGAAGACCAACACAAAATGGTCTTTATATGTCCCTAGGGAATGTTTTCTTATAAGAAAATGCCCTTTGGTCTTGTTACAAAAAATTTTACCTCATCCCATGAAACTTGTTTGGATGGCCTTTCCATTTCCCTGTGTAGACTTGAAGTCCCCTTTTGTACCTTCTAAAGTTAAAAACACACATTTTTCCACATATACATTCCCTATCAGTTAGACAACAAGAATATATGCAGGTTGCTCCACTACAACACACGTACATCGGGTTTGGTGTTCAAGATTAAAAATTATGTTGAGTTTCCATGCCATGTCATGAGATACATGATCCTTGACCTTCCATATACTAGAAACACTCTGACTCGTCCCTTCAGTTCCATTTGAAGGATATAAATTGAGCCATATCCAAGGCTTGGAAAGGAGAGAATAATTCAACTTTGAGAGAAAAGACACTCTGGATAAATTTCACTTCATATTGAGTTTGCATCCTTTTGTCCTTGAAAGTATGAACCCCTTTTTCAACCCCCAAGCTCTTCCTTCTTTGTGATGGATAACCTCATTGTCTCCTTTAAATGAGTTTGCCTTTGGTGGAGGATTGAAGTGGTGGAGGACAAACTGGAGGGACTTAGTTTCTCAATTTTGATATGTTCCTTTACAGAAGTTTGTCACCTATATACTTACGTTGATTATTTGAATAGAAATACTCTTTTCTCATCCAATTTATATCTTGCAAATATTTGAATTATTATTMAATGGGCGTATTTGTCATGTATGTTAATGGATTATGATAATATATATGATAAAATTATATATTATCACCATATTCTTGTGTATCTTGGTGGTTGAGGACAAGTTGCAGGTATAAAGCTTTGAGTTACATGCTCAACGATGGTCTTCATTGAATGTCCAAACRAGGTAGGATCTTGGCCTTGTCTTGTTAGCATTTGATTTATATATCATACTTGGGATTATAGTTGATTTTTGTGTGTCATAACATCTGTTGTGGTTTACCCTATTCCATAGAGATATTTTCCTCATAACAGAATTGGATACCATACTAGGGATTTATCTTATTTTTTTGGGGTTTCGAGTGTTTTTCTTCTTGATTTTCTCTCTGTTACCCTGAGTTTCCTTGTCGCCTGATTTCTTGAAAGCCTATTTTTACTTTTCATATGATTTTCTTATCTTAACCCTTTCCCTTGCAGTGTTTCACTATATATACATAGTTTTTCCCGTGACAGACGTGTACATACGCAAGATATCCTCCTATAGGGTGCGTACATATGCGATTTTTTCTCATACAATCACGTAAAACAACTTTTTATTCTTGCTAGCTAAGTTTAGTGTTTGTTGGGTGAGTTTGGTTGGCTTCTAAGTTTTCTTGGGTCTTTGTCCTGACTATTAAGTGCTTACAGAGTGATAGGAAACCTTATAATTTTTTTATTTTTGGGCGGTAGTCTTTCTTATCATTTTTTTCATTGGTTTTCCTTGCACATTGGTATAAGTGTTTGCTTCTTGGTATCCTTCTTGGCTTGTCTCTTTTTTCTTATAGTAGGGTCTATATTTGAAGATGTTATTCACTCCTTGCCTTTTCTTTTCTTTATATCTAAAATACAAAAATAGTTTCTCATTTTTCATTATGGAATTTTCTCTTTTGATTACTTTTCATTGATTTTCACACATGTAGAGAGATTGTATTTCATTGAAATTGTAGAGATTGCATTGAAAATTTGCATTTAGAAGCATACCATCTCTTCAGAATTCAATATTAGTACCTAGCAAGGTTTTCATATTCACTTATTTTATATGTTGAGTCATAATACCATCAGTTTCATGACCACGCCTCTTCAGTAAGAATAATCCATTAAAAGTAATGTTGATTAATTAAAATTGATTAGATATGATTTTATTTTTCAGGGTACATAAATAAGTATAGGACATAGGGCCTTGGAATATGATTTTGTGAGTAAATGTCTCCAAGGCTATTAAACTAAATGTATGTGTCTGACTAAGGAGTGATGAAACCCATTGTGTAATTAGTGACGTCAGGAAGCTCCTATGATGGAATCATGGTAGATCCTATGAAGGTTGAGGAAATACTTTGATTGCCTCCCCTGTGCAACATTCGACAACTTCAAGGTTTAAAGGGGAAGGATAATTTCTTGCATCGGTTCATAGTGAACTATGCCAATCCAACTAAGGGTTTCATGCATCTTTTGAAGAAGGATACTTCATTTATATGGGATGAGCGAGCCCAGAATCCTTCGATGCTCTTAAGAAAGCTTTGGTATCGACACCTCTGCTAAAGCCTCCAGAATACAATAGAGACTATTTTATTTGTGTCGTCATTTCTAAAGGGACAATTGGTATGGTTCTGGTTCATTAGGACAATGAGCTTCATGAGCACATTGTCTACTATCTCAGTCAAAACCTAGTTGATCCAGAATTAAATATTCTCACGTAGAGAAACTAGCTTTGGCGGTCATACATGCAGTTCAAAGATAACAAGATTATATATTACTTTGCAAAACTACCATAGTTGCATATATAAATCCATTTCAATGCATCCTCACCAGGAATATCATAGGGGGAAATACAATAATTTTTTTTTTATTTTTCAAGAATTTGATCTCGATTTTGTTTTGACGAAGTCTAAGAAATCACTAGTTTTTGTCGAGTTGATATCGGACTTCCCTCAACTAGATGAAGACATTTTCCATAATGATTCATTCGTGGATGAACATATATTCCTTATATCATCTTGGAACCATTGGTATGGATACATTAAAATTTACCTTCAAACCTTGAAGCTATCCCAACATCTGTCGAGAGATGATTGATGAAATATATGCTATCAGGCTAAAAACTAACTTATCATCGATGACACTTTGTATCATTGAGGAGTAGATAATATTTTACGTTGTTTCTTGACACACGAGGAACCTGAGTCTGTTCTCAATGACTATAATAGTGGGGCTTGTGGTGGTAATTTATCCGTGATTGCAAATTCCCAAAAAATATTGCGAGCCAGTTATTTTTGGTGGTCAATTTTTAATGATTGTGTTGAAGTAGTTAAGAAGTTTCACCTTTGTCAGGTGTTCACTTGAAAAATTCACTCACACCTGTTCTCTCTTCACGCAATCATCATTGTTGGTCCCTTCACTAAGTGGGGGGTATATTTTATGGAATTTAAACCAGCTTCAACTAGGGGACGTCAACATATCATTGTGGCCATGAATTAATTCAGTAAATTGGAAGAGGTCATGGCTACCGTTAAATCCGATGGTAAGACTGCAACATTCTTCATATTCAACTAAATTATAGATCATTTTAGAATCCAAAAATATATTGTCACTGATCATGGTAGTCACTTTCTGTTATAGCAAGATTTTCCCCACCCTATGAAATCTTGCACAGAGGGCCTTTTTCCATTTCCCTATGTAGACTTGAAGTCCCTTTTTGCAAATCCCAGAGCTAAGAACATTATTTTTCCATATATATGTGCCCTGACTATATTACAACATGCGTATACATAGGTTGAACCACTACATCCTGTGTACATAAGGAAATGTGCCCAAAACTTAAAAAATGGTGTCGGGTTTCCATGTCACCTCACGAGATCAATGATCCTTGGCCTTCCATATACTAGAATCGTTCTAAATTGGCCTTTTAGTTCCACTTGAAGGATATAAATGGGCCAAATTTGAGCTATGGAAAATAGGAGAAAGAATTCAACTTTGAGAGAAAAGTTACTCTGGAGAAATTATTCTCTTCGCATTGAGTCATCATCCCTTTGTCCTTTAGCTCTAAACACATTGGTCATCCCCCAAGCTCTTCCCTTATTGATTGAGAACCTAATAGTCTCTCTTATATGAGCTTGCCTTTGGTGGAGGATTGAAGTGGTGGAGGTTCAGCTGGAAGGAACTTATTTTCTCAGTTTTGAGCCGTGCCAACACAAAAGTTTGTAACTCATTCACTTATGCTGATTATATCTTAATAGAAACACTCTTTTCCCTTCCAATTAATATCTCACAAATATTTGAATTATTATTCCATGGGAGTATTTGTTATGAATATTGATGGATTATTTTATTGAATGTGCTAACATTATCTATCATCACCATATGCTTGCATTGCTTGRTTGTTGAGGACTAGTTGCAGGTATATTTCTTTCGGTCAAGTGCTCAATGGTGGACTTCATCGAACGTCTAGACAAGKTAGGCCTTTTATTTTTTTTTCTAGCATATTTGTTTATATAGATTACTTTGGATTATAGTTTATATCTATAGTCATTTTCGTCTGTTKTGGTTTACCCCTAGCCATAGAGATATTTTCCTCATAACAAAATTGGYGACCATACTCGGTATAGAATCTTATTTTGGGGGTTTGGAGTGTTTTTCTCCTTATATTTCTCTTGTTCATATTKATTTTCTTGTCGTATAATTTCTTGAAAACTTCTGTTCACTCTGAGTCTGAGTTTCTTAGCCTTCTCCTTACCCTAGATGTGTTTTGACAGATATACRCAGGTTTTGGCTTGAMAATCGTGTACATACACATGCTSTACTTCTGCAAGTTGTGTACATATGTGTTTTTCCCTTGAACGGTCACTTACATCAACCTTTGTTGCTTGGTTGTTGGGTTTGGTGTTTGTTGGGTAGGTTTTGATGATTGTTGAGTCTTCTTGGATCTCTGTGGTGACTGTTAAGTGTCTGTGGAATGAAAATAAACCTGTCTTTGGTTGAATTTTTGGGCGGTGCCTTTATCATAGTCTTTTCATTTTTATTGTCCTTTCACCTTGGGCTGGGTGTTTTTCTCCTTGATATCCTACTTTGGTTGTCTCTTTCTATACATAGTAGAGTCTTTATATTAAGTTGTTGTTCATTACTTGCATTTTCATTCTCCTATATTGAAAATAAAAAAATATTAGGCATTTTAAATTGATTGGCATTTTGATCTCTTGAGTATTTGTCATTTATCTTAGTGCATGTAAAGAAAGATTGCATTTTATTTAGAATTGCATAACTAAATTGAAAATTTCATTTTTGAAAATCATATCATTTATTGGAAATTGAAGTTAGGAATTTGCATTGTATTCATATTCATTTATTTTACTTTCTAAGTCATAACATCACTAGTTTCAAGACCACACCTTTTGAGTAAGCAAGGCCACTAAAAGTAACGCTATAATTTAAAATGGATTAGTAATGATTTTATCTTTCTAGGGTGCACAAACTAGCCTAGGATTTAGAGCCTTGGTATAGGATTTTGTGAGTAAAATTCTCCAAGGATATTAAATCAACATATGTTTCTAACTAAGGGAGTGGAGAAATCCATTGTATAATCGGTAATATCAGGAGGCTCCACTAACACTAGAGTTAAGAATACGGTTGCATGAGGTTGGTTGAAGGGATGTCCCCCTGATACCTTCTTAGCGCCAGATATATTTCTGAGGATATATTCGTATATGGGGATCTTTCTAGTGCCCTTACCTCCGTGAGAGGCGATGCTTTCAAGGTTTTGGGCTTTGCTACCCTGCCCATATTGTGAACCCGACTTACGATTGTTCACATGTGCATCATTTATACTGTGGTTTCTTAGTTGCCTGACTTAGGTACCACATAGGTTACTTGTAGGGGTTATTCTGCAAGTACCTTAGGTCGGATAAGGGTCAAAAAACACACAACCTTTATGGAGGATTACCTCTCTGGGGGAATGTGACTGACTAGTTGTTAAGCCCACGAGGGCCCTTATAACTGATTATGATACCTCCAATCTTTAGTAGCAGAGTCTCAGGCCCCTCTTGGGTGAGGCATACCTACTTTAAAGAGGGAGGTCCTTTCAGCCACTCTATCCTATTTGTGTGCTTATTGGAATTTTGATTATTTTCAGTGTGCTCTTTGATTATTAGTTGACCTTAGGATCTTGTATTGCACCTTGAGTTTTCATTATCATGTATAGCGGAGTCCCTTTGGATCCCTCATTTAATGCGACCTCCCCCATGACATTCACTCATTTCATGGGGACGAATCTGTCTATGTTTCATAATGGTATTCATAATTATGATACTCAGTCAATTCCTTGGGTCTCTACTCACTTTTCTCATGGTATGCCATACATATATTTGCACTTTCCACCCTCTATCTTGCCTCTTTATTCTCCCTCTCGATTTGGTGGGAGTCGTATCCCTCAAACTGCTCTTACGGTATGAGGTTGGAAAATTCCTTCCTACGAATCCACGTTTCCAAAAGCAAGTGCTCAAGTGGGTGATCGTTATACTTATTACACTTTGTCCACCTATCCTTCTTCCACTATGTTGGTTCCTACGAACGCTTTTCCCATGGTACACCTCCATTTTTCCTATGGTGCTTCATTCAAGGGGAGTTATTTTTATCGTATGGGCAACCCCCTTCATGAAGTTCCTTCATGCGGGGGAAACATATATCCTTACATGAGTAACCCTTTTCATGTCACTTTCTCTTCACAAGTGGATTCCTCGGTGTCGATGAGCTTACACCCCTTTATGAATTAGTGTGGAGGAGGATATTACCCTTCCACAAAGGGCCATGGTGTATACCATAACCCTTCTTGGCCTGCAATTCCCCAAAACCAGTCTTTCCTAGAACCTTGGTCTCAAATGCCACAACCCATCGCTGCCACAAGTCCAATCATTGTAGGTCATACTGGAATTACATCACCAACCTCTTCTATTCATGTGTAGATTGGTCAAAAACTCTGCAAATCATGTTGAATACTAGCAACCAACTATTGCAAGTCATGTTGGGGGCACAAGTCTAGTCATTTCTAGTCACACTACATATACATCACCAACCTCTGCTAGTCATGTTGGGGATTCATCACCAACTTGTGATAGTCATGTTGGTAATTCATCACCAACCTCTAMTAGTCATGTTGGATATTTTCTACTAGCCTCTGCAATTCATGTTGGAGGAATTCATATGATTGAGAAGCCTAGACGTGTCAGACGTAAGCCCAMGTTCCTTTGCAGGACTTGCAAAGGAGATCACCTTACTCGTTTGTGTCCTACTACTGTTGGGATACCAGAAGCGTGGTCCTCACCTAGRGGCCCTTCGGGTTCTGAGTTGTCTTTGGCTTCCCAACCTTCTTTGGTTGATACAACAGTCATGCCAAGGAAATATTTGGTTGACACCCCCCTCTTCCTTTAGGGGTTGATGCATCTATTGACCTTGTTGTCTCGAATCATGTTCAACCAGTRATCGTATCAATTCAATATTCGATCAAAACCACTCCTATTTTTGGGGGTGATGCGTCTCTTGACCTTGTTGTATCACATCATATTCAACCAATGGTTGAACAAGTGGTTGCGCTCATGCAATTTTCAGTCGATCTCGCTCTTCTCGTTCTATTTATATACCTTCTATACCATGTCCTTAGCATTTCTAATACTGCACCTTTTGAATAAGAGAGAGTTTTACTCTCCCTGAGTACTCTCCCTCCAAGTCCTCAAGAGGTTCCCTTTGACTAGGATGGTCTTGTGGGGTATCTGACAACCCCTCTTATGTCCTTTCAATTAAGAGACATTATTTGATATATCATGGAGAAGGTATCCTCCGCTAGCGCTTTATCCTCCTCGACTTGGAGAGATTTGAGTTTTCCCAAGATTTTGTCATCTATTCATAAGATGCTAAACCTTCACAAAAATCCTACACGATAGCCTTGGCCTCCCCGTGACATGCCGACTAGAAACCTCTAAACAAGTCTGATTTAATCTCTCTTATGACTCGTCTAAAAAATGAAAATATTTCTGAGTGATTTTGTCTCTTTCACACTCGTTAATTGCCTTGTTTATATCATTCGTAACTTGATACCCTATACCTAGGATGGAACATTCCCCTGAGTGTCCATATCCCACATGCACCTCTTCCTTGCATTAAGCATAGTTATGTTTCACTGCTGGAACTAGTTTTTCTTACTTGCAACACTCGTTTCCTCCTTTCTATCATAGCATTAATTTGACTATGAAAAAACAAAAAGACAAGAAGGAAGGGAGTATTATCTTATATTGGAAGCAGTCATGTCACCTTTGAACAAAGCATAAACTTTTTTGAGTTCACTTGTCATCATAATTTTGGGTTTAGCATGAACTTAGGAAGTTGAGCTCGCTACAAAGAGTTTAGTCCCCCGACTGGTTACTCTTCCAATCCCTATGGAGAGTTTGATTGATTCCTTCTACATCTCATGGTTTCATCATTGATTCTATGATGCTAGAGTCTTCCATATGTCTCATTCTCTTGTTCAAAGGATGTTTATCAACCTGTTTTAGCCATTCCTCAAAACTCTTGACTTTTCATGTCGGCCATACCCTTAGTTTGTCTTAGAATCACATAAATTTGTAGTCCTATTGTGCACCCTGGTCCTACTTTCCTCATTGGTAGGTAACCTTGAACTCAACAGTCGACATTTTATCATTGGCTGTTGACTGGGTGGTTTCCCTTGTGTTCAATGGTAAGCCATATATTCACAAATTGGGATTCGTGTAGTGTCTTGGATTCCATTAGACTTATTGGTGGTTTCCTCGCCTTTATCAGCAGTTTTCCTCATTGGATGCTATTTAGAGGGTCTTTTTTGTGTCACACTTGCACCTGGCACACGTTAAAGACACACAAGGTTGTTAGTTCATGAACATGTTCTTCATCTAATTTCCTCTAAATCATCAAGATCCTGCTTTGTAGCTCATGTTGAATGATGAGAGATTCCTTAATTCTCTCCTTTTAGCGGGTCTACTTCCATCGAATTCATCTCATCTATTCTGGAGATGATACCTAGAGTCCTATGAGTACCTATAGGCTTGAAGCCATTAGTGGTAGGTTCTCTTGCCATCGACAGTTGCGAATACATCAATGTCTCTTGATCGATGGATTCTTCAATTGTTCGACCCTGACTCCTTTGTTCACACTTCTAAGAATTTACTCGATGCCTTGATACTTACTTTCATCATCGATAGGTTGTTTCACATTTGTTAATGGTATACCTCAATGACCAGTAATCAAATGAAGTCTCATTGTGTTTGAACTCAACTCCTTTATTCACGGGATGTAGAATTTCACCTTTGGCAGATTGTGTAGAACACTTGAAGACATCAGTTTATATTCACATTTTTCCTGAGTTGTTTCTACCTTTCATTGGACCGGTACCTATGTGAATTCAGTGATCATGGGAGATCAAATTGTACTGCATTGTATACATATATCTTCAAATTGATTTTGAGACTGGTTTTACTAGGACTTTTGACTATGAGATACTTTGGCATGTAGCCACATTTGTATTCACCTATTCATGACCATGGACAATTTTTTGGTATATTTTCACATGGATCTGCAGTGTAATTCAAATTGGCAGCCATGTATTCAAAGTCAATACAGATTGTAATGAGAAACTAGTTCTTCTAGTTGAGTCTCCATTACTCCACTTATGGGTTTTATAATGTATTTCGGCCATCACAGATACTCCTCTAACCTCACACATTAGGGGACATCTCTTATAGCAATATTTTCCTCACCCTATGCAATCTTGCACAGAGGGCCTTTTTCCATTTCCCTATGTAGACTTGAAATCTAGTTTTGCAAATCCCATAGCTAAAAAACATTAATTTTCCACATATACACACCCTGCCTATATTATAGCATGCATATATGCAAATTGCATCACCACAACCCATGTACATCGGGAAAATTGCCCAAAATTAAAAAATGGTGTCGGGTTTCCATGTCGCGTCACGAGATCAATGATCCTTGGCCTTCCATATACTGTAAACATTTTAATTGGCCTTTCAATTCCACTTGAAGGCTATAAATGGGCCAAATAGGAGCTATGGAAAAGAGGAGAACAAACGCAACTTTGAGAGAAAAGTTACTCCGGAGAAATTATTCACTTCACATTGAATTTGCATCCCTTTGTCCTTAAATATGAACACATTGTTCTTCCCCCAAGATCTTTCCTTATTGATTTAGAACCTCATTGTCTCTCTTATATGAGCTTGCCTTTGGTGGAGGATTAAAGTGGTGGAGGCCCAGCTGGAAGGAACTTAGTTTCTCAGTTCCAAACCTCGCCGACACAGAATTTTGTAACTCATTCACTTATGTCGATTATATCTTAATAGAAATACTCTTTTCTCGTCCAATTAATATCTCGCAAATATTTGAATTATTATTCCATGGGCGTATTTGTTATGAATATTTATGGATTATGCTATTGAATGTGCTAAAATTATCTATCATCACCATATGCTTGCATTGCTTGGTTGTTGAGGACTAGTTGTATGTATATTTCTTTGGGTCAAGTGCTCAACGATGGACCTCATCGAACGTTTGGACGAGGTAGCCCTTTTATCTTGTCTTGCTAGCATATTTTTTTATATAGCATACTTGGTATTAGAGTTGATTTCTGCAGTCATTTCCGTTTGTTGTGGTTTACCCCTAGCCATAGAGATATTTTCCTCATAACACTTTCAAAATGAAATGATGAAAGATTTAGCATCAAAACTGAGGTTTAAGCATGGTCATTCTTCCCCTTATTATCCCCAGGAAAATGGACAAGTAGAGGCGATCAATAAATCTCTCAAGACCAGATTACAAAAAAATGTCATCCAGAGTAAGTCTGACTGGCATCTGATGCTTTACCCTGCACTTTGGGCATATTGAACCTCGGTAAAGACTTCCACTGGTGTTTATCCGTTTTAGTTATTACATGGAATGGAGTGAAATCCCTTCCCTCAAGTTGTCAATTGAGATCCTTCCTGACACATCCAATATTGAAGAATGCCTCATACACCTAGTGTGTATCGATGAGCAACATTGAGATGCCTCTATAGCTATCGAAGCAAATAAAAAAGTTGTTAAGGTTTAATATGATAGGTGTGTTTTTCCTCAACAATATTCTAAGGGTGACTTGGTTCTCTTGTATAACCAAGCCAAAGAACCATTGGGGGAAGGAAAGTTCAAATCCGCGTGGCACGGTCCTTATATCGTGCAACATGTCTTAGAGAAAGGATCCTATGAATTGGAATATTATGAAGAGAATATGTTGGATGATCCCAAAAACGAGATCTACCTTAAAAGGTATTACGCTTAATACCTCAAATCTTGGGAATGACCTTTTGTATACCAGTGTATCTTAGTGTATATACATATTTTCTTTTATGTCATTGAATTGCTTATTAAGTTTTCCCTTGGTCGGAAGATATCAATGGAATCTTTAGTTTACCTAGGATTCGCAGACGGTGCTAGTCGTCATACGTGGAACATGGCTTTCATTGCTTGGGTCATTTACTCACCTGAAGGCCAACTACTGTCTTCATGTGGCATTCATTTGGATCCATCAACGAATAATGTGGCTGAGTATAGTGTTGTTATATAACTATTACACGACACCATTTCACATGGTTTTCAGTCTTTATAGGTTCGCATGGAATCCTAGTTAGTCGCATGTCATTTGAATGGAAGTTACCATGTGCAAGACACTACTCTACTCCAATGATTCCTACGAGTACGACTTTTGGAACGATACTTTGATTTTATTACTTATAATCACATACCTAGAAGTTCTAATCATGTATCTGATGCATATGCTTATTATATTTTAAATTGTAATTTGTCACATAATTAATCAAAGAAAATACATTCATGCATGTACACATTGTAACATAGATAAGTAAATATCAAGACCATTTTTTTTTATATTTCACCTTCTCAATAAATATGGTGTCATAGTACAAAATGGGGCTCACACCCTCAAAATACATATATGGACAGCGTATAATATGACCATGGAATCTATGCCTATTTTTTTGGATGTGTATCATAAAATCACACTACAATTTTTGTGATATATCAAAAGAGTCACACCCATGCATGGGGTACACCCACCACCCGTCGTTGCATAGTCTTTGGCAGATCCTCCAATTGAACCATTGGAATCATGTGCGTCAATGAATATTGGTTCCCCTTCACATTTTACAACACTCTCTCTACATCGCATCCTGTGTTCTCATCTCGCCGACTCCTATGATGTCGTGGAAATCCCTCTGGACATCATGGACCTAGATCTGCATAACAAAGTAATTGTTAATACTTGATACCAAAACAAATATTTGCATTTTTTATTATTTTTGAAAAACACACAAAAAAAATGAAATATATAAAAAATATTCTTACCAATATCACTGTAGACGGAACGTAGTGGAAAGGGCATGTTTGGATCCCCTCTTTAGTTGATCCCACCATAAGAGTAGTCATCAATGGTTATGACCTATTGGTGCCACCAAAAAAAGAACTCATCATTGTAGGGGGTTGGCACCCTACAACCTCCTAGCCACCTCATCACATCAGTCCACCATGATGTGGTTGGATAACGATGTCCATGTGGAGTAATATCTACTTTAGGGATCAATCCTAGAACTTGCTCAAAGAAAAAACTACAAAGAATGGATGAAAATTTGAAATTCTTGTTTTTCCATTGTTTGCAATCCGTCAGCTGGCTCTTTATGTAAGCCAATAGTGAGGTACACCAGTCATACATAGTGGGTCATAAGCACTCCACCGCATAGAAAATGAGTGGCCTTGATTCTTGGTGCAACAAGGCCGACCTCGAAATCCATGTAAGTATAAAAATGATGATCTTTAAGCTCTGGTTCTCGATCTCCCTGATTGGGAGTTGGATCCCTACTTTACTTGTGCCTGCAACATAGTGGGTGGAAATGTACTCCTCCATAGTCATACCACCCCCATCCCCTTGGGCCTTGATATTCACTACCTCTCCTTAGCGAGACAATCCTCTGATAAAATATATGTCATCCACTTCAATCCTCAATGATTTCCCATCAAGGTTGAAGGCCTCTGTCTCCGGATCCTAGTAGTTTACTAGCAACTGGAGTAACCTCATTTGATCCCCCATTCCTTTGAGAGCCCAAAATTTATAAAGGACACATATTTTTAGATCTTGTTGGGCCCCTACATCCCTTCCCATGGTTGCATCTATCTATTCATGCTCCCTCTCCCTCCATTCAATCACCATCCTACAAAGGAAAATAAATTTTTGAGTTAAAACCTTTCAAAAAAGTGTTCATGGACTCGTACATGGGCTAGCTTGGTAAACATTACGTATATGGATGCATATACATGGTCATACTTGACCTTTCCCATGTATATGGGGTTGTATATGTGACCCAATGAACTGTCACCCGCGTACACCCTAATTTACAAAGTATGACCTCTAATACTAAAAACATGGAGCCTAAAATTGAAATTCAAAACATTGAAATTGAAGTAGAGGGGATGGGAACTTACTTGGTCCAGATGGTTGTTGATTCCAATGATCATAGCTCCTATAATCGACACTTGAATATCGTGGGAAAAATGACCTAAAAAGCACTATGTGGGTGAAAAAACTCAAATGATATGGTAAAATGGTCTATTTTTATTAGTAGTAGAAATTTTTTTACCCACTTCATATAGTTTGTGCTAATGTTTTACCTTGAGGACTAATATTGTAGTGGAAAGGATTGTTTTTGGTGGTTTTTTCCAGGATTTTTTGCGGTTTCTAGTGTCATACGACTCGTTCATGCCTTCAGGAGGTATATTATTTCACCGTCATATAGGATAGGTTGTCATTCCATTTTTCACTCTTGCATTATCATATGACCGTGATTCATACACCCTAGGTATGAAACCATTTATTAGAGACACATAACCTTCTTACTAGTACTAGAAGTGTCATTATTAACTGGTCAAGGCTTACCAAACATGGGTGCCCTAGCTATAACCTTTGTGATATTTGGTTCCCATGCAGAAGTTATTACATAGGACCAAAAGTTCTTTATAGTTCCAATATGAATTTGCATTTGAACCTCATATTCTTACTCATAATAAATCTAACCGTTACCTATGGCACTCCCCCTGAGTCTTAGTTAATCTCTTTTCTGAATCTCTAAAAAATGAAAAGATTGTCAAGTGAACTTGTCTCTTTCACACTCATTAAATGGTTTTGAAATAACTTCTATTTGGTGTAAGTTTAACCCTTTCTCGGACCAAGTAGACTACTTACAAAAAGGGAATACTCTAGTCACCATTGGCTAGAAGAGTTCTGCTAGATATTATTTTATACTTTTTTGGGCCTAGGGGACTAAATTTATAAAAAAGGACATTCTTTGGAGTTAAGTTGTAATCAAATTCCATCATACTGCTTGTAGTATTGATCCTATTGGTAGTTCCCACTTTCTTGTTATAATCCTCTTACCTTAGCAATTTGCATCACTAGCCAAGAATATCCTTTTTTGTATCCTTTTCATGTTGACACTATGTACCCCAAGAGGAAACATCCCCCTGAGTGTCCATGCCCCACATGCACTTCCTTGCATTAAGCATAAGTATATTCCACTATTTGGAGATAGTTTCTACTTGCGACACTCATTTCCTCTCTTGTATCATAACATTTATTTTCCTATGAAAAAACAAGAAAAGACAAGGAGGGAAAGAATATTATCTCATATCAGCAACAATCGTGTCACCTTTGAACAAAGCACAAACATTTGAGTCCACTGTCATCCAAAATTTTGGGTTTAGCATGACCTTAGGAAGCTAAGCTCATTACTTAGAGTTTACTCCTCCGACTGGTTATTCTTCCAGTCCCTATGGAGAGTTTGTTGATGCCTCCTGCATCACAAAGTTTTACCATCAATTCTATGCTTCCTGAGTTATACACATGTCTCATGATCTTGTTCAAAGGATTTCAATAAGCATGTGTTGGCCATTTCTCAAAACTCTTGACTTTTCATGTCAGCCATACCCTCAATGTATCTCAGAGTCACATGAAGCTCTAGTCCTATCATGCACCATAGTCCTACTTTCATTATGGGTAGGTAACCTTGAACCCATCACTTGACATCTCCTCATTGGTTGCTAACTAGGGGGTTTCCCTTTTGTTTGAAAACAATAAATATATTCACAGAGTAGGATTTGTGTAGTGTCTTGGATTACATTAGCCTCATTGGTGGTTTCCTCACCTTTGTCAGTAGTATTCCTTATGGGTTTCTATTCATAGGGTCTCTTTCATGCACTACTTGCATTTGGTGCATGCGGGAGATGCACAAGGTCATTTTTTTGTGAACATCATATTCATCGGATCTCCTCCTAACCATATAGATATTTCTTTGTACCTCATGTTGATTGATGAGAGATTCCCTAATGCTCTCCTTTCAGTGGGTTTCCTTCCATCTACTTCAGTTGTTCTATTCAGGAAATGAGACCTAGAGTCTTATGAGTACTTAGAGGGTTGCATTCATTAGTGGCAAGTTATCCCACCATCGACAGTTTGGAATACATCAATGTCTCTTGATAGATGTATTCTTCAAGTGTTTGACCTCAACACCCTTATTCACACTTGTAGAATGTATTTGGTTCCTTGATACCTACTTTCATTATCGGTAGGTTGTCTCGCGTTTGTTAACAATATACCTTAATGACTCGTAATCAAACAAAGTCTCATTGTGTTTGACCTTAACTCCTCTATTCACATGATGTATACTTGCACCTTCGGTGGATAGTGTAGAAGACCTCCAACTTATAGTAGAATCATTCCTAATCTATTGATTTCTTTCATTGGACCAGTACCTATATGACTTCAGTGATCATGGGAGATCAGATTGTAGTCCATTGTATATGGATATATTTAGATTAATTTTGAGACTGGATTCCATTGTTCCTTGTTCGTGACTATGACAACCTATGGCACTTTGTATTTCCTATTCATGGTAGACATTAAAAACTATTTGGTATATTTCCACATGGATATGCAGTGTCATTTAGATTGGCATACATGTGTAGAAATTCAATAACGATTGTAATATTCTCATGAGTAAATAACACTTCCAGCTGAGTATCCATTACTCCACTTCTGGGAATTATAATGTATTTCGACCATCACAGATACTCCTATTACCTCACACATTAGGGGRCATTTGTTAGATCCAATTTTTCCTCACCCCATGAAACTTGCTTGGATGGCCTTTCCATTTCCCTATGAAGAATTGAAGTCCTCTTTTGTATCTTCCAGAGCCAAAAAAACACATTTTTTCACACATACACGCCCTATCAGTTAGAAAACAAGCATATACAAAGGTTGCTCYACTACATCTCACGTACATCGGGTTTGGTGCTCAAAATTAAAAATTATGTTGGGTTTCCACGCCATGTCACGAGATCCATGATCCTTGACCTTTCATATACTAGAAATACTCCAAAACGGMCCTTCAGTTCCATTTGAAGGATATAAATTGAGCCATATCCAAGCCTTGGAAAGGATAGAAYAATTCAACTTTAAGAGCAAAGACACTCTAAAGAAATTTCACTTCATATTGCGTTTGCATCACTTTGTCCTTGAAAGTATGAATCCCTTGTTTATCCCCCAAGCTCTTCCTTCTTTGTGATGTAGAACCTCATTGTCTCCTTTATACGAGATTAACTTTGGTGGAGGATTGAAGTGGTGGAGGCCCAGTTGGAGCGAATTAGTTTCTCGGTTTCGATATGTGTCATTAACATACATTATAATCCATTATATGCTAACATTATATAATAGATTATTGCCGTGTATTATATGCTAACATTATATACTGGATTATTGTCATGAAAGAGTGTGAATTTTTATATTTGCATGGAGGAAGGAGGTATAAAAGGAAATATACCAAGGTTGGGAGAGAAGAGATGCACAGTGAGCTAGAAGTACAGGAACCTTGTGCACAAGTCCAAATTGTAGAGATACCATATATAGGAGGCAGAGAAGAGGGGTGCCATTCCAGTCTAGTAATAGAAGAGTCAGTGAGTCCTACTTAGAAAATATCCTATGTTGAATCCATGACCCCATGTGCATCACCACAATTATAAATAACATTTGAAGACTCATCCAAATCCATCATAGTTAGACAAGGAGGACATAAAAATACCATTCAAAATAGTGGGAGTAGTGCGCAAAGTCAAAATCCAAGTGTACCAACATCACCAAGAGGAGGGAATACAAAGAACAACATGGAAAGGATAGATAATACTCTTAGACTTCCTAAATTCAAGGGAGTAGGGTCATAGGACCCATAACAACACTTTTTTTTTGTGAGACGATTTGGGCTGCTAAAAGAATACCAAACGACACAATGAATATTGTGTAGTTAGAGACAACATTTAGGGGCTGCGTGCTAGTATGGTATATGAAGTTATAGGGTATTAAACCTATTGGGAAGGCTAGGACTTTGGAAGAAATGAAGAAAGCATTATTAAAGGAGTTCAAAAATCAGAATTCAAAATCACAATATATTACTGAGCTGAAGGAGATGAAACAGGTGCAAACAGAGTCAGTATGGGATTATGATCAGTTCTTTAAGGATGTAATGGGGAGACTCACTTTCCAGATTCTAGATCAACAACATCAAGAGTAGTTCATTGTAGGATTACTACCTCACATTCATAGACCAATAATTCAATAGAAGGTTGTGTCGCATCCCAAGGAACTAGAAATCACGATGAAATTAGAGTCGTCATTAGTAGGAGACATCAGGAGAATGGCGCAAGTTCAGAAGAAGTTAGCTACATTAACAATTCAGTTGGTTGAGCTTACCAAAGTAATGGAAAAATGAGAACAAATTTGGTGTACCAGTTCAGGATGGAGGACCACCACAAGTACGAATGCCCAACATTCACGCAGTACTTGGATGTATGAGCACCGAATACACTACCCATAGGAGGATATTGCGAGATCTATAAGAAATGGGGAAATCATCCCACTAAGTGTTCATTACTACAAAAATATCAGAATACTCCAAAGAATATTTTTTTCATTTTTTGAAAATTAGTAGGACACGAAGAAAAGGATTGTCGTGCGTTCGACCTACTAATGGAGTGCACATCAAATATATACAAGATCTAGGAAGAGAATACCAGCATAGATTGGAGTGGTGTGCAATATAACACTCATAGAGGTTTCAATCTATTAGTTTCCTATAATAGGTCATGTCAAGTGGAGTTCAATATGTATTTTTTCATGTTTGAATAGTCATGCCTTGGACCTAAAAGACCATGGCATTCCTTGTCTTGGAGTATTAGTGTTATTTTTTAAGACTGTGAAGTCATATGCTAAGTCCTTAATCATGTACATGGGTCATTTAGACATTGGGTCCAAATTTGGTTTAAGGAGTCCAAAATTTCATAGTTGGAGGTCATTTGATGCGTACATAAGGTTAAATTGATCAAATCTTCATTCTACATGTCAATTTTAAATCTATTGCACATGTGTGTTGCTCAACCTCATAAACTGTTCACCTGTCCTTTTAAAATATATTTGAGGTGGTTTGATGGGATATTTGGGTTAGAATTAGTTCATTCTTATGTTATACGCATTTCATATTGATCCCACCTGAGTTCCCTTGATAGGACCCCAAATCACCACTCGTTACTCAAAGTCATGTAGGTGCAATTGCACAACGAATAGAAGATCATGAAATTCAATTTTGTTTGAAGGTTTTGACTTATTGGAAATGGTATGGAAAATTCCATAAGTGCATCGGTATGCTTTGTTGGTACCGCTGTTGCATTTAAAGCTTATTTTTTCAGTCCTAAGATGTACTAGGGTTTTGAAGCTTAACTGATAAAATCAATGCTTTGGAGAAAAATAAGTGTTTCTGATATCTTGTATAATGTTCTTACAAGTTTTTTAGATACAAAAATGCCTCCATCATTCAAAATTGAACCAAACTTAAATAAACAAGATGAAAAGGAAGTTCTTTCACAAAGTCTGTAGGGAATGCTTCGCATGTTTTGGAAATGAATGTTTTTGCAGTCAACTTCAAGATCACTTTACGAATATCTGGAGAGGTTTTTGAAAAAAAAACAAAAAGAGGATTTTCCCAACAATGGACCCAATAACAAAAACCTCTCTCATATTTTCAACAGGTGTCATGGTTTGAAATATTCAAATCGATCTTTACAACCTATCTTTCCAGTTTTAAATATTTAATGATTTCCTGTTTAGGTCATTATTTTTGGGTGTATATCCCAAGAAGATGGAGAGGAATTTTCAAAAACTGAAAGAAAAATTTCTCAACAATGGATTCACATACAAAAACCTCTCTCGGTTTTCTAACAAATATTATTATTCAGGAGATATGATGACATATTTGACCCTTATTTTCCAACAAACTAACTCCTCTTTTCTAGTAGACAGTTCTTATTTTATTGCCAAAATATTTTTTAACTGTAGCTTGATTTAGGAAGGCATTTGAATTCAAATTTGGAAGGATAAAGAATGAAATTTGTATATATTTCACAATTTTTCATGAACTCGAGGTGGGAAAGTATGTTAGTAAAGTGTAATTGAGTGCATTGGAAATCGTTTTATGAGATTAATGAAGTTGTGGACCAGAAGTACCTAGAACTCGTCATTAGAAATACATGTGATTATTAGTTCCTTATCCTTGTGCTCCTTCATGTTTATGATATTACTGTTTGAATCAATTTATGTTTCAATTTTTCCTCTGTATGTTAAAGTGAAATGTATGTATAAGAAATCATTTGAATATGATGCTATATGCATGTATTTTCCTTCACTCTTTCTAGTATAATTCCCTTAGGATTCATCCATGATAGATGCCCTGAGGATTTAGTGTCTTCTCTCTTAATATTTCTACTATAAAAACGTTTAATTGGTATAAATAAGTGTTTTATACCTTTCCTCTGATAAGAAAATTTTCAATTCACCAAGTGTCCAGAAAACCATCATTGACCTTTGAACCTATGACTCCATTTCCCAAGGGAGTTTTCATCTTCTTTTCCACCAACTCTATAAATTCTACCCTGATATAGAGATCTATCCTTTGATTACAAACCAAATCAATCCTTTCAGTGATTGATTTGAAAGAGAGATACCTCTCTAGGTTGGAAGGGATAGCTTCCAACCTCAAGTTGGTTTTTGGTTACCTCTGTAAATTGTTTTCTACAACCAAGGCAATTTATGGAGTGACAACATAATCAAGGGAACAAAGCAAAATTTGGAAAAGGTCGAGGTAGAGGGAATTTTGGTCGAGGATGAAGAGGAACGATTATCTGTTATAACTGTAATAAATGAGGAAACTTGGACTGCGATTTCCAGAACATGTGTACCATGTGCACATATTGCAGAGAAATGGATCACAAAACATAGGACTGTCCCCAACGAATTGAAAAATGAAAAGCTATAGGTAACCCAAATCAGAATCGGTATCATAATCAGAATGTGCAAATGATATCATTGGAAAAATGTAGTGAAAGACCAAAAATTGTAGTCATTACACATGGAGAGACTCACTCAAATGTTGATATGGAAGTTCAAGGAAATCAAACAGAGCAGTGGGTAAGGAAGTCAATAGGGCCTATGCCATCATTCAACCCACAACAATAAACAAATACATATCAGAGCGCACAAAAGGAAATACTTGAACCACGTGGGGAAGCATCCACATCATCGCTACCTCGTTTAGAAGACCCAGTGGTACTTAAAAAATCAAGTGCGCAAGTAAGTACATTAGCCAAATTCATAATTGTTTTTGTAGAACTGATGAGAGATAGAACTGTGCTTACTATATTATACAATATGATTTATCATTGCACAAAAGGAAGGGACAACTTGTCACACAATGAATGGTAAACCAAGTACTATGCAAGAAGAGAACCATTGGGGAATTCAAGTCTAATGTGTAGATTGGGGAATACAATGTGGATAATGTTATCCTAGAATTAGGATCGGATGTGAATGTACTACCTAAATAGACATGGGATATGATGGGGGAACCTGAATTGATATGGTCCTGTTTCCTGTTAAGGATCGTGAATCAGTATAAGATAGTCCCGATAGGGCGACTAATGGGGGTACCTGTAAACATTGATGGGGTGCAAAACATGGCATATTTTGAATTTATTGATATCATAGACAATAGTAAACCATATCCATCTTTAATGGGACTGGAATGGGAGGTTGAAAACCAGGAAATTATTAAATTGAAAATAAGCGAGATGATGTTTGAGGTCGGGGATCTAAAGGTTACTGCAGCCTTGTGTTCGAGAACATATGTATTCCAACAGAGGATGAACACCTTCAGTAACCACTCAGATAACCATATCAAATATCAACACACCGATGTTTTGATGTGGTAAAACCCCTATGGGGAAACATCCACGGCCCCAGCCAACGTGGCCACTTGGAGTAGTTTATTAATGCAAAATAAAAAGATTACAGAGAGATTTTACAAGAGAGTTTCTCACAATCGATCATCGGAAAATGACCCTCCATGCTATTTAAATAGAGATCATGGACCAATCAGGTGTTAAGCCATAGGTCAATGGTCATTAAGATCGAGGAGAGTATGAACAGTTAGATCACTCTATGTCGGGAACATATCATGATCAACGGATTTCCTAACTAGAAATGCATACTAATGCATACTAAAGAAACACACTAAGAAACACACTTTTACCTAACGACACATTAGAACAAGTAGATATTAACTAACTCCTAAGTGTCTAAATATCCTAACATCCCCCCTTAAGAACAACTTGGTATAGGATTGAAGGATTTACAATGGTGTGACAATAGGAGAAGGAAGGAGGCATTAGAGCCTATCCCCCCTTAATGACAACTTCGTGAACTCCTAACATAGATCGAAGTTTGGAAAACTTTTCTTCTGTAAGAGACTTTGTGAAAATGTTTGCAACTTGATCTTCTGTAGGGAAACAAAGCACATCAATAACTTGATCATGAATGAGCTTTCTAATGAAGTTCATGTGTAGCTCGATGTGTTTTCTACGCTGATGTTGAACTGGGTCTTTGGCGAGCTTGATGGAACTTTGGTTGTCGCACCAAAGGGTGGTCGGATGTTGCTATTGGAATCCAAGCTATGAAAGGATTTGTCAAAGCCACAAGGCTTTCTGACTTGCATGTACCATTGCACGGTACTATTCTTCTGTTGAAGAATGTGCAATAGTTTTTTGTTTCTTACAGGCCCAAGTGACAGGTCCTGAACCAAGGCTTAACATAACCTGCAGTAGACTTCCGATCATCAGGGTCGCCAACCCAATCTGACTCAGTGAAACCAACCAATAAAGGGGTCCCCTCTGAAGTGTAATGTATCCTTAACTGAATTGTACCATGAACATAGAAAAGTATAGTTTTAGCTACTTTACAATGGATTTCATGGGGTGTTTGCATATACTGGGAAACAAGACCAAAAACAAAGGAAATATCATGACAGGTATGAGTCGAGTATAAGAGCCTACCAACTAAGTGATGGTACAGGGTGGCATCAACCTTGGGAGAAGTATAGGTGGCAGTAAGCTTGATTCCATACTAGAAGGGAGAAGGTGCTTGTTTACAATCGTCCATGTGAAAGCAACGAAGAATGTCACAAGCATACTTAGAATGGGAAAGAAAAATTCCTTCATTGGTTTGCAAAACTTGGAGGCCAAGGAAATAGTGAAAAAATCCTAAGTTTGTCATTTCAAATTTCTTATTAAGGTTGGTTTTCACATGGTTTAAAAGTTTTGAGTCACTACCAGTAAGGATAAGGTCATCAAAATAAAGGACAAGGATTATGAGATGGCTTCCTACTTTCTTGGTATAGACATTAGGATCAGAATGGCATCTAGATAATCTAGTGTAAATAAGAAAGCTATCCATTTTGGCATACCAAGTTTAGGGATCTTGCTTGAGACCATAAAGAGATTTCTTAAGGCAAAAATCAAGGATAGAGTCATTCTGTACATAGCCATGACGTTGTTCCATGTATATTTATTCTTACAAATCTCCATGCAATAAGGTGGATTTAACATCCGTCTGATGGACCTCCCATTTATGTGAGGTAGCAAGGGAAAAAACAAGTCGGATGAAATTCATTTTGGCTACAAGAGAAAAGGTTTCATTATAGTCAATTACTTCAACTTGGGAAAATCCTTTGACAACTAACTGATCCTTGTGTATTTCAAAACTTCCATCTGATGCATACTTAGTTCTATAGACCCATTTACATCTAAAAAGTTTTCTTCCTTTTGGAAGAGGTATAATATCCCAAGTATCATTTTCCATTAAAGAACGATACTCTTCATTCATTGTTGTATCCCAATCTCAATGACCCGAAGCTTCTGCAAATGTCTCTGGATCATGAGTTTCTGAAACTTCAGCCAAAAGAGAAGAGTCTTGCTAGAACTGTGAATGTATCCAATACTGATCTAAAGGATCACTGACAAGATCACCAGTTGCTTCTTGTGTTGAACGGACCCATCTAGGAAGCGGTGGAGATGGTACTGGTTTAGGTTCAAAGGACTTATCTAGAGGAAGGTGAGTAGGCAGAGGTGGATTTTCATCCTCATTTTCATCATCTGAAGAAGAAACTCTTGGAAGATTGGTTGTTGTCATTGATGTCAACCCTAGTCATGGGTTTTGGATCACAAGATTGATGAAGGTATTTGGACATGAAGGAAAATGAACATACAGATACAACACCCATGGATGGATAGCATACATCATGTTGTTTCCAGTGGTATGTGTCACGTCATGTGGATCCTCATGGTTGAGGAAAAATGAATTTTTGAAGATGACAAAGTGAATTATACATGTAGGCCCTAAAGATAATTAAAGAAAAGAATTACAAAATAAGAAAGTGTCAGGTCGGCCCTAATGTTAAAAGGAAGTGACATAAATGGTATAAATAATCATCATTATACAGTCATTTTATACAAGTCAAATTTCAGAGGGAATAAGAAGTAAAAGAAGGCTGGATTTCAAGGGAGGATGAAGTCTTTTGGTGATGTATTCTAAGGTATGTTATTTTCAGGTCATCTTACCATTTTTTCTATAACTTTTTTTCTAGAAAGATTCAAATGGTAAAATCTCTATGGTATTGAGAAGACATATAAAGGTACCTCTGGTAAAAATTTAAGCTCTTTATTCGATATAATTATGGAGATACACTCTGTGGAAGATAAGGTTTGTGACCAGTCCTGAAGCTAGTCAATAAACAGGCGTTCCGGGTAAAACAGTCATAACTTCTTGATACAAAATCCAAATGAAGTGGGAACACTTCCATTGGAAATCATGCGGACTTTAGTTTTTTTTGTGCAAGTTTCAAAATTAGATGTTAAATATTGAGCGCGGGGCATGTTGTACAAGTTGGGTCTTCTGAACAGACCAGAATTGAATAAATTCTACCATTCTTTCTATAACCTCTTTTTGGGGAGGATTCAAGGAGTGAAAATTGGAGGAGTTTCAGATAATACATTGAGTAATATTATCTATAGGATCAAAGTATTCCAAGAATTGAAGAATTGCAGAAATTGAAGAAGTCTCAAGAAGCATTATTAGGTTTTATGTGATGATTGGTTGATGGTGATGATTTAATGTAAATTTTTATTATCTCTCATATATTCTTGGGTGGAAGGAAGGGGCAAGGATGGAGAGTTCAAATCTCTCTTGATATTGGAGGATTGTATCTTCCTCTTGGAGTTTTATCCCTCCCTGTACATTTGGAAGCTGTAGCTAC